>JAATOF010000779.1:0-14917 GCA_013170925.1 Podosphaera leucotricha | reverse complement strand
TAATCATTCTTGTGTTTGCAGCCTTTAGGCTATGACACGAATGACGCTGGTACGGTACATGGAGCGATGACTCAACTTGATATGAGGGGCACTCACGCCCGAATATCATTTGAAGACATAGCTCGAAGTCAGGCGCCTTACGGCCCTTTCAACCCTCAACTGTTTATGTCTGTCGCAGGATCGCATTTCAGCCACCCACGACTATCCAGCGTGCCTTCATCATCGTCACATACACGACCAGGCGAGAAATGTGGAAAGGGTCTTGCCGGAGTCGAACCAGCTTTCTCCTGTCTCAAGTGGGGCATGTGCCCCCGCTACCCAGACTCTACTTGGGAGAACGGCCCGGACGGTGTACCACACCACTATCCGACCCAGATAATTAATTAGTTAAGCTCGAATTATCGTTTGTCAAAAGAGGTCTGTTATTATGAATCAGACAATGGTTTAACTTCAAAATTATTCAATTTATACCCGATTTGGCGACCTGAGGCCCACACAGGTCTCGACGTCAGTCAGATACAACGATGATATAGCTGCGATGAACATCATGCCTCAGATATCATTTGCAAGAATCACTACCGTTGTGATAGGCCTTTTTCTTCACCCCTATCGAGCTATACCATTATAAAATAATCATAAATATTTTTAATTAATTTTATTACAATCTACTATGTATTTTTTAAGATTTCCTGTGATGATAAATTAAGTAACATTTCTCCACCACCCTTCAGCAATTCTTTAAAAATAGTCCTCCGCGGCACTGTCATTTTGTTTCCAGAATTCTTGAGCATTTCGCTGATTAATACCAGTATATTTTCACGATCTAATCGCGCCAATTCGGTTACCTGACTATCTGGCATGGTGGGTTCCGGCTTGAGATCAAGAGAGTCCGGCCGATCTACTTTAGGATGTGATGAGATAGTTGTAGAGGATCCAAGGTCAACGTTTGTCTTTGGGGTAAGAAGTTCAAGCAGAGATTGAAAAAGAGGTGCATGGCAAAGAAGACGGGAAATAAATTCCGCCCCACTCGGAAATCTTGCCATCAATGCCATTACAAACCATCCTTCACTTCGCACAACAGGCCATTTATTCTGGGAGACAATAAAGCCAAGTTGGCAACTGACTTCCTGGAACATTTGATAGAGATTCTGACGAATAGGCTCTAGGTCTTCTTGGGCATTTTCAGAATGGGAGTGAAGTACACGACAAATTGAGGTGGTTAGACGCGCAATTTCCATCTTTACAGGCTCATCATCTGTCCTATCGAAGAGTGAAGTAAGCAGTGAAAGATTCGTTTGAGAAGTAAATGGGACCTGCTGCAGGAGTTGGTGCACGTTTTCGAATGTGCCTATGGTTAGCTGCCTTGCAAGGCTTATCGATAAAAACCGGACTTCAGGCATTATGTCGAGGGCCCATACTCTAAAAAGAGCTGGAAATATCTCTGCCTGTCCAAGAATTTTTTTATTCTCTGGCGGGACTGCAATGTTTTTAAGAAAGCCTAGAGCAGAATGTAGGAGCTGAGAGGAGTTGGCTTCGGATAATATATTTATTAAAGCGTGATGTATTTGTAAACTTTGTACAAATTTAATACAAGTAGCGTCGACTCTAGCAAGGTTGCCAAGTACAATGCAAGCACAAACTTGAAGTTGTAATTGCGGATTTTTAGCGTGAAGCCAGGATTGAAGGGTACAAGAGAAACGTGAAGAAATCGAACAAACCTCCTTAAAATCCGGGAGAACAGAAATTTCTGATAGAACATGAATCAGAGCAATTCTTGTTCCTAGTAAAGCTTTGGTGCTGTTGTCTTCCGAAAGATTAGACTCAGTTAAAACTTGAGAATCTGATCGAGAATAAGAATCTAACAGAATAGTGGATATAATGTCGAAATTTCTTTCTGTACTGAACATTAACTTTTGAAATTTTTCATGTTGAAGGTATGAGATTGCTATATTGACTAAGGAGATAAAAGTTTCCAGATCGATCGACGATTCGTGATCCGCAGCAGCCCTTAAGAGAGTGACGGGGGTGAGATCAGGGGCATATTCAATCTCCACTTCTACATTCACATCATCATCAGCTTTATCAACTTCAAAGCAAAAGTTGATCCGTACGTTGTAAGACGAGTAATGCTAAAATTCGGCAAACATGTCCGAGAAGCGACTGTGTCTTGTCAAATTTTGACCTAGAAATGAGATTTATAAGATCTCTAGTAAGAAAGGACTTCGAAGCTAGCAGCTGAATAGGCTCTAGTCACTCAAATCAGACAAAATTTCGCAATACCTTGGCCTGATGGCTTACCATAATCTACACAGACGTTGAACAAAACTGGCAATGCATATGGTAGCAAAGAGCTGTCTTGTAATTGTGAGGTTATTGAAGGGAAATAGCTCTTTGATGCTGCGATTCGTTCCCGATTTTCATCTGTCCAATATTAGTTTCACTTTATCACTTGCCAGAGCGTCGTACCTCTATCGGCGCATGAGTTTCCTATTAGCCTTAAGGCATGGATTTTAAGCTCATGTCTGATTTCATGAAAGCCGAGTATTTCAAGAAAAAAGTTGAGAATTCCTGACTCTCCAATAGGTATGCGCCATTTATCTTGGATCGTTGTTAGTGGTTGGGTGATGAGAAAGTACAATAGAAAATTAAGTGGGTATCAATTGCTCTCAAGCAATTTGTTGGAAAAAGCTATCAAATATTATGTGAGAGGACATATGAGGTTGGCCTTACAATCTCGACTTCCATCGGCAAGTTTCTTAGCTGCTACATCGAGCTGGTTAGAATTGGCCCACCAAAGCATAGCTAAATTTGGCAAGGTTTCCCTTAATTCTTTAGTCATTATTCTTTGAGTTTCCAAGTCTAATTGATCTTCATTTTCAACCTCATCCACGAGCTGCAACTCATTCCCCTTATTCATAAAGTGAGAAAAGATCTCATCGATTTTCTCTACAACATTGTTTCCTTCCGCTATGTGTAGATGACTATCCACTGGCGTACAAGTCGCGATTCTCGAAATCCATGCTTCGAGGGACTCTAAGGGTTCGCGGCTGAATCTACAGTAACTTTCCCTTGGAGAATCCGACATTTTGAAATTTATCCTGGACTCTTAACGCGAGGGATTCAGGATTTTTATCTGTGTTGAGTGGAGAAGAAACTGTTTAACTCCTTAGAGAATCGGAAGGCTAAGTGATTCATAAGTCGATATCTGTTGAGGGGATTATATCGATCACTCCTGCTAAACTAGCATATGGTAATTGAACCAATTATTTGCAATCAACGGCCATGGCATGAAATTTATCAGCTCGAATGTTGAAATTCAATGGATAAAAATGATGCCTGAGTATAAGACTGATTGCTACGAATAATTGAAATTGAATCATGAAACGAAACTATTATTTATATTCTTTCTTTAATAGATGCCTTAAATATTAGGCATATTACTTCACTAATTCTAGATCTGCAACCAAAATTAACTCGTCACATCCCGGTCACCACCTGTTGGTTTAACAGCCACTACTCATACCATTGAATTGATCAAGCACGATGATGAATTCCTCCGGAAGAATTATCTGTCTAAATGCCTCTCGGGCTTCTTATAAAATCTTTGGGGTAACTCGTCGAGCTTCTACCTGGGCTAGTGTACCTCAAGGGCCTCCAGTAAGTTGACAAATATGAATAACTTCACATGGCACAAACGCTTACTTATGTACAGGATGTAAGTTTGAATTAGAGATAAATCGATGTATTCGCTGATTAACTAACCTTGCCTGATGACAGGCCATCTTGGGTACTTAATGCTCAATTCCAAATATGCATCTTTAGTCTTAACTAATCTAAAACAGGAATTACTGAAGCATTTAACTCCGATAGTTTCATAGAAAAGATAAATTTGGGTGAGTGAATCGGTAACCTCATGTGATAATCAAGGCCTTACGAAGCTATTTAGGAGTTGGTGCTTATCGTGATGATCAAGGGAAACCATTTGTGCTACCTTCTGTACGAGCAGCTGAAAAATATATCGTTACCTCCTCACTAAATAAAGAATATGCCGGAATAACTGGCGTTCCAAATTTCACCAAAGCTGCAGCTGTACTAGCTTATGGAGCAGGCTCTAGAGCACTTGATAACTTAGTGATCACACAATCTATCTCAGGTACAGGTGCCCTTCGAATTGGTGGTGCCTTTCTGCAGCGATTTTACTCTGGAGCAAAAAAAATCTACATCCCTACTCCATCATGGGCCAACCATGCTGCTGTCTTTAAAGACTCTGGGCTGTCGGTTGAGAAGTATAGATATTACAATCAGGACACAATTGGCCTTGATTTTGAAGGAATGATTGCAGATATAAAAAGTGCTCCTTCAGGCAGCATATTTCTTCTCCATGCCTGTGCCCACAATCCAACTGGAGTTGACCCGACCCCTGAGCAATGGAAGGAAATAAGTCATGAGATAAAACATCACGGACACTTTGCATTCTTTGATATGGCTTATCAAGGCTTTGCTTCAGGAAACATAGATCATGATGCTTTTGCTGTTCGTCACTTTGTTGCCGAGGGTCACAACATTTGCCTTGCCCAATCATTTGCCAAGAACATGGGTCTCTACGGGGAGCGTGTTGGAGCATTCTCCATCGTATGTGTCGATGCCGAAGAGAAGAAGCGTGTCGACTCGCAAGTGAAGATTCTAATCCGTCCACTTTATTCCAACCCCCCTGTTCATGGTGCGCGTATCGCAGCCCACATTCTTAATGACAAGGCTCTAAACGAACAGTGGTTGGGCGAAGTTAAAGGCATGGCCAACCGTATTATTACAATGCGTGCACTTCTGAAAAAAGAGCTTGAGGCTCTCGGAAATTCAAATGATTGGAGCCATATCACCAAACAGATCGGTATGTTTGCATATACTGGGCTAAAACCAAACGACATGGACAAGTTAGCCACTGAAGTAAGTGGATCCATTCTAAACATGTTAGCCTCAATTAACAGACCCTATAGCACTCGGTCTACGCAACAAAGGACGGGAGGATATCTGTCGCAGGTATCAACTCAGGCAACGTCAAGAGATTAGCAAAAGCGATCCACTCCATAAAGCCTTAGGTTATTTGTGAAGGGTCCATGAATAACAAATTTCGCTTAATTTAGGATAAGCGCCGTTACTAATTCGTAAAAACAGAGATGGCTGAGGCACACGATTCTAGCTGTACATCTGAACACTTCTGACTGTGCGAGTATTATAGCCGAGCTTGTATGTATGTTATGATTTCCATGTATTGAATGATCTACGAAATAATGGCCAATCATACTCTGCATAATTCGATTAGCTCATTCATGCAGGCTTCTGTGGCATCATAAGATTTCGTAGTATTCTTTAAGTTATCCTGTAATAGCGATCTCGATGAATAAAGCCTCACTACGTCGAATTAATTAGCTTTAGATTTCCGGATGAGAATATATTTGGAAGTGTTATGGAAAGATCTAAAGATTGGCATAACTAAGAGATACATAGCCTGTATGACGATATACATGTACCGGAATTTAAATCCGCTACTCCCAAACGGGTATGGCAAGCATCGAGGATAATTAAATTTTCTGCTTATCGGAACTCTCAAGACAGAATGCTTTGTGATACATGTATTAGGATTGATCGAGTGGAAGAATATAGACCACCTGATTATCCAGCCAGAGTCAGCCCTCCAAAAGCTGCTGGAATTCCCCAAACTATGTGTTGGGGGGGGAGAATGTCTGTCGGCAATGAAGGAAACATGCAGGGCACATGACGAACGTCGGTCGCATTTCTTCACGAACCAACCACGGTATTGGGATGTTTGTCATGATGTGATGCAGTCGGAGAGCTCCTCTGGTAACCTCTGCAAAGAATATCTGTCTTTGACGCTGGCTACAGCCTATACCACGTACCGTTTGCTCACGATACATACTCGTACCAGTCGGGAGAAAGTATGGTAACGGGACGGACCGTAGCAGTCAGGCAGGCATGGACTGGTGGTGTTCGGGCTCGCAACGGCGACGCAGGAGCACGATAACGATAGGTATAACATGAGTGAGTCTTCGCCCTTACTCTTCGAGAGTCTTAGTTCAATAGTTAATATGTACGATGATTACATGTATATGTGTTTCAGATCAGACTTCTACATATATCATGAGGGGTTGCTCTAGGAGCAGCTCGGACCCCTATTATTGAACAGACTAAACCGCTGGATCTTAATTTCTTAATCACAGTATTATGTTTCCCTTCGTACTTGTTCCCGAGAGCGGATGTAGAGACAAGAGCTACTGAATACTCACTCGTCCGTTTCTCGACCAACGGACTAACTGACCCGACACGACGTACCATTGACTACCGTCTGTCATACAACAAAATAATATATCACACCCTTATATATGCAACGATTGAGTCTTCTGACCTTTAGAATGCCTGTTGAATTGTTACATTCTTCGTGTAACCTAATAATTTCGGATTTTTCAACGCCCGTCATTTCCATGTCTCTCTATTGATTGATCATCACCCGATCTTGTCACTTTCCTCCATGTGAGTACGAAGTTGTCTTTCTCAATAAATATCGAATCAATTGAGGGTAGAGTTGAAGGGATGTATTTGATTAAATTAGACGCATTGTCGGTCATAGTCCAAAAGTTGTCCACATAGGCTGAACAAAATTCTAAATACCCATGTCGGCGACGAATGTTCATCGCAATCATAGAGTAATTAATTGCCCGATTGGCTGACCTGTAAGTATCCTCAGGCTGCATGATCGTAAATGTCAGGACAAATATTGTACTTCTCCTATGCATATAGAACAGGAATTGTAGGCATTAGCTACTATTCTCCTTAATCTCGTGCCTTTGTTCAGACTAAGTATTGTATCGTGTATAAAATCCTCAGAGGAAGTCAGGGGTTCAACTTTGTAATAGCGTGAGCATTCGAATTATGGTTGAATAAACGTCCCTAATGATTTAAGGTTGAAAAAAGGACTTGACAGCAGCTTATTCAGGGCGCAAAGAGCACATGTCAATAGCATGGTACATGTACTAGGTATCCTTATGACATGTACGGTATGCATGTATGCATACTCCACATTGCACCGTTCACAGCTAAGCGACGTACATAAAATCCCCTTTCAGATGCGGCCTGGTTCATTCCTGCATCGGGACTGTACATGTCGATAGACGCAATCTTTTCTTCTGAGGCGTTGGAATGGACGGATGAAGATATTTGTGAGGGATGTTCCATGTCGGTTACGCAGCTCATCTGCAAGTACGCATGCATACCGAGCTAAATTCAACGTGAACCAAGGCTTCCTTACGTTAAAAAGTGATACCTGAGGCCTAAAGATAGGCCGTTGTCATGGTAACGAGAAAAAGCGTAGGGGAGGAGTGCGGACGTTACATGTACCATCCATAATCGATGCGCACAGCCGATTCAGAACTGATCGCTATTTCATTAGGGGGTGGGGGAGAGGTTTCAACGTCGTAAATCCAAAATGAGTTCGCTTAAATTTATTATGGAGCCTTCGCTCTATTTGAAAGTGTCCAAGGAGTTTTCCGGTCGGTGCCGGGGTGAAAAGCGGTTAAGGGAGTAAATTGTAATGAGAGAAGTAGGTGTGTAGCTAAGAGACGAGTATAGTCGAGAGCAGAGAAACTCCTCCAATATTACCACCTCGTTTCCTAATTAGAATAGATATTTTGGCTCGGGGCGACTGTGAGGGTTTAGGGGTGGTGAAGTATTCATATATTTCGTGGTGGTTTATGTAAAGAACCAGATACGTTTCATTGGAAGGACATATACTCGCATAATTTGAAGATGACCTTGGCCGGTCTCTAAAAAGTAATTACATTATGAGCGTATTTGAATCTGGTAAAATGATATTCGACGAGTAGGAACGCTGGATAAATGCCCGTTTTTCTCATTATGTTGTTAACAACAAGAAAAGAAACGATTTATCCTGTCGATTCATAGAAGCAAGACATAAGTTTGACAGGAGTGCATTCCCTTGAATAAATGAACAGCCTCCAAGCAACAAACAAGGGTCCGATGCTGGAGAAAGGTGCGGCTTGACGATCGTGTATAATTCGAGGATCCTGATCTACAAAGTAGAGCCCAGCTGAGTGGCCAGCGACGTTGACGTTTCTTTTTTAATATAAATTTTATTTTCCCTTGAGGGGAAAAGGTATTTATTTATTGGCCAGTGAAAGAATGTGAGAAATCGAAGAGGATGGTGGGTGGGTGGATGGACTGAAGGGTTCGACAAATGAGTGGAACTAGTACATCCCGCACTAATCTAGTCAGTAAAGTCACTAGATGTAGAGTAAATACTATTAATTATTACATACACTAGTTATTTAAGCTTTATTTGGTGCTGGTGAGCTGTGGCTATAAATCAACATCGGCGTAGGCCGAGGCGATTACTAGCACTAATTAACAACTCGATCGACCAGCATTACAGGCTAGACAAAATCGGAATCTCTTCCCCGTTCCCCGATTTTCAATTGACTCTTTCTTTTTCGACCTCCATAATCAATCCTGCTTTGTCTCTTTGAATGAATTCCGAGGAATACCAACGCACTCACAGTTGTCATCCGTCAGAGTTACATGCCGTTATATCGTTCAATATTTCTAAACAGAATGACACTCAAAAGACGAGTGCGATCCCTGTGAGTGAATCCCCGTTAGCACCTTCCCCGCTGTATGTGATGTGTAACGAAATCTGTAGGTTAGGAGATCCCTACATGAGTGTTATATTCGTGCGCCATCGCCAAAACCCCTGATGATCATCCATAACATAGACATGGAAGATCCGATATATGAAATGATTTACTGGGGCACACTCGAGTTCTAAAAATTTATCCTAGTTGTGGATTTGTTAAGCCTCGAACAACTATGATGCTGAGTCCACAAGACACAACGGTGATAGTAAGAGGATACGACAGGCCTTATTCTTCTCACATCGGAAATAGGAGGAATTATCTGCATTTATTCGCCTGTCGATTAGGAAAGTTGCAGCATTAGGTTATCCCACGTGTTGTGGTTTGAGAGTACCGGAATTCTCAAACCTTCTAATTCACGTATGGGCCAGAAATTTCAGTTGGCTTTAACGTCAATTGACACTGGCCAGCTTCAATATCCACGTGCGTGCTAGAAATGACTATGGATCAAGAAGAGTATTCAAAATGGCCAATAATATGGTGAGGATACGAACCCCCATAGTTTCCTTCTTTTTGATTAAAGCTCCTTTTCAAGTTAGTGTCATTGGTGCTGAACTCACAAGCGCACGAATAAGACTTAATAAGTGGCTACTGTTTATAACTTTGTGCTATCCATTGCTCTTTCCAAAATTTGTGATAGGAAAATACCTCGTAAGATCTGCCACACGCCTATCCCTGCGAAAAGACTTTTCAGGAGTATTCCTTGCCTTTTCCCACGAAGAAAGTTCTCCAGGAGGCCCGAGCATTGATGTGATCCACAAGTCGGTAGCTCTCCCGAAGTGAGAAACAGGAAGACCATGCCTTGTTGAAGTTTATTCCAGAAACTAGGCAACCCATAAACAAACAAATGGAATGGGGCCCTTCGTCTCGTCGTTCTTTATTCTGCATTACCAACCAGCACATCATTGATGCATGTTCGGCTCGAAACTCGGGAAAACTACAGCTAACAGCTAGCTGCTATTGATTGGCCCCAAATCCATCTGTAGCTTTCCGCCATCTGGAATCACACAAAGCTGAGACCTCTTTCGTGAAGTTCTGTGATAAACAATTCAATTCTCACATCTGGAATCACCAAGGAAGGTACTTCCAAGTAAACTTGCTTTCTCAAATACAAAGAAAGAGATACAGATTACCATATGCTATCAACCTGTTCAAAAATATATCATATACTCCCCACTACTAAACAACTAGAACCTCACTTCATTGTTGGCACAAGCTGGTATGTGTATAACAGCGCAATCCCTTTTCTTGAATTGACTGTTGTCACAATGTACGAGAATGTATCAAGATACCTATTTCTTTGATTAAAACTTACCGAATGGAGCTCAAAACTTCGTTCAACGAAGTAGCTTCCGAGTACGCAATATATAAGACAGAAGAACTTATTTCAACCTCTTCTTTGAGAATCACCGTCCTAATCACCAGCTAATAGAACGTGTAGGAATATTATCTTCTATCTTTTCCAAGATTTTGTATTCCAAAGATTAAGCATCGCTCTCCGCACCCTACATGGGCATAAGAAGAAATGTCTATATCAGTACTGCCAAATGAACCAATGCATTCTACCAGTCGATCAGCCCCTAGATCATTGAGCAGAGTAAGACCTAGGACGTCAAGTGTTTCCGGAAATGTTGGCCGAATTTTGCCAATCTCCAACCATAAGACCCGAGATTCTTCATGCTGCTCATTATCTTCACATTTAGTTCAAACACATACCATCAACGTTGATCAACAAGAACTAAACACATCTCAGCCGATTTATCATGGTTTTTTGCGCGCGTTCTATCCTTTCACTCAGACGTATGCAGTGTCTGATACAACTGTTATTTCATTAAATGAAGGAGATGTAATATTAATACATTCAATTCACACCAACGGCTGGGCAGATGGCACAGTTCTTAGTTCTGGCGCGCGAGGCTGGCTCCCGACTAACTTCTGCGAACCTTACGACCCGGAACCAATGCAAAGCTTACTTACTGCCTTTCTAAACTTTTGGGATACGCTGCGTCTTGGTGTAGGAAATGACTCAGAGTTTTATTTCAGCTACGGAATTGTTCAAGACGTTATAGCGGGAGTAAAATACTTATTTGTAAGAAATTATAATTAAAGGCTTAACTTCTAAGCTGATAACTACCACAGGAAAAAACTAACTGTTCGTCTCGAGAATCACCCTTGTTGTGTCAAGACAGTATGCTCCGCCGGTATAGAAAAGTTCTTTTGTCAGAACTTGCATCTTTGTGTAAAAATGCAAAAAGATTAAAAGATGATTCTATCAACCCCCGACCTTCTGCCGAGGAAATAACCGTAATAAACGACCAGATTGATGAAATGATGATACGAGTTTTTAGAATTGTCACGTGCAGTATTCGATTCCTAGATATCTGTGGAGATATACTCATGGAAGATACACCCAATTTATCAATTGAAACAATGGCTAAGAGCATCGAGATTAATAGTGACCAATCTTCATCTCCAATGCAGACTCAATCTCCTTCCTCCGATATTCTCAAACCAGAGCCATGTTTGCAGGAATCACCTCGCCGCATACTGTCAAATCTAAACGAAAACGATACTCCAATGACTAATTATGAACTTCATCAAACAGCTGGGATACTTTCTGATGAAGTACATTCGACCCCGATTTCTAGGATTCGCCATGATTCGACTCCCAGCTCAAATTTTCAAAGGAGTAGCCATTGCTCTATAACTAATCAAGCTTCAACTGAACCGCCCGTGAACGAAGGTGAAATTTTGTTAAACAAGCTTTGCTCCAGTCATGATACATTGCTTTCTTTCCTCGGATCCTTTATCGGAAAATTGCATCTTGACACAACAGCACCTGATGAACTAGTATATGCAATTAGGCAGTTCGTCACAGCTGGACAGGAGCTACTAGAGACAATAGGGATAGTCTCTGCATATAGTAACGAGATAGCTCAACATTTAGGGCCTACAAGAGACTCGATTGAGATGCGAATACAACAATTGGTTGATGCTTCTGGAGAAATAACTCAGAAATCCGGGGGTGACGAAAAAGCGATAGTTTCAGATAACCAGAGAACAACACTTATTGTAGTTTCCACTATATGTGTCAAAGCCGCTGGCGAATGTGTCGGAAAAACCCAAACCGTTATCCAACGAATCTTCGATTTAAACAATGAGGATTCTGAAAACCCGCCTGATGTTTTATACATGGTCAAAAAAAATACTACAAAAGTGCACCAAGTAAACAATAATGATTCAAGAGATCAAATTACACAATCATACACTTCGCAGCCGTCGCATCCTCCTCCACCGCCTCCTCTCTTTACAATTCCTGACTACCAAAAACCATTGCCTCAGGTTCCTCCCACTTCCTCTACAGTCTTAGACAATACTGCATGGCACGTAACTCCAATAAGTCCTCATACTACCTTCCCTGAGGCTATTTTCGAGTCAGTTGAGGTAGTTTCGGATCTGCTCTGTCCACCAAGCTCTATCATCCCTGGAATTACAACTCCACCAGAGGCTGAAATCACTTCAGATACAACGATGGTTCATGAAGAGCCCAGTAGAGACTCGCTCAGAGCCAGTAGCATCGCTATCTCTAATGATGGCATTAGTAATACATCATTTAATAGCATGAGAGGCTCTGAGGCGAGCTTTGTCTCTCAGATCTCAACTCGGGCGACCACCCCTGATCACTCTCTACATAACTCCAAATCGCGCACGTCAGCCTCAGATATTTGTATGACCGATAGTCTGAGTTCATTTCAAAGCGAAACGACTGAAACCGATCAAAAATCTATGGAAAAGACATTTTCGCATCAACTTATAATAAACAAAGACGGTGGTGTCTCAGGCGGTACGATTCCCGCTCTCGTGGAAAGACTAACGACACACGGCTCTACCCCTGATTCAATATTTGTCTCTACATTCTATCTCACGTTTAGGCTGTTTGTATCGCCAGTAGATCTGGCAAAAACCTTGATAGAGCGTTTTGACTATGTGGCTTTGAGCCCGAATACTGCTGGACCCGTCCGGTTACGAGTCTATAACGTATTTAAGGGATGGCTTGAAACTCACTGGCAGGAGTCAACTGATCATGCTGCCCTTAACATTATCCAACCGTTTGCATCCGAAAAACTTTGTAAAGTTCTTCCTGCTGCTGGCCGAAGGCTTTTGGAGCTAGCCGCAAAGGTATCTTCCACAAGCAGGCCTCTAGTTCCACGAATGGTTTCATCAATGGGTAAAGTTTCAGCTTCGGTCGCTCAATGTATATCTTCTGAACCTACAATTCCGCCGCCAATCATGAATAAATCTTCAATGTCCTCGTTAAAGAATTGGAAGACAGGATCGAGTCAACCCACTATACTTGATTTCGATCCATTAGAGATAGCTAGACATTTAACCATGATGGGTATACATATATTTTGCTCTATTCTACCGCACGAGCTCTTAGACTCAGAATGGACCAAAGGACCTGACTCAAACGCACCCAACGTTAGAGCTATGGCTACATTGTCAACAGATCTCACCAATTTTGTTGCTGATACCATTCTTCAGTTCGAAGATGTTAAAAAACGTGCCAACGTTATAAAGCATTGGATTAAAGTCGCACAAAAATGTCTGGAACTCCATAATTATGATTCGCTTATGGCTATTATATGCTCTTTAAATTCTTCTACCATTTGTAGACTTAAAAGAACCTGGGATGCCGTATCTACGCGCCGCAAAGAGATGTTAAAACATCTCCAAGCAGTTGTGGAACCTGATAAGAACCTGGCAAACTTGCGGCGAAGACTCCATGATCATGTCCCACCCTGTCTTCCTTTTGTCGGGATGTTTCTCACAGATTTGACGTTTGTTGATGCTGGGAACGCATCTACTCGCCAAATTCCAGGAACTGACAATACGGAGGGAATAACAGTTATTAACTTCGACAAGCACAATCGCACTGCAAAGATAATCAGTGAATTACAGCGATTTCAGTTACCGTACCGCCTTGTAGAAGTTCCTGAGCTAAAGGAGTGGCTACAGTCACAAATTGCTCGGGTTAAATCCTCCATCAGCAATGAGCAAGAAAGTCCGCTTTATCAGAAAAGTCTGATCTTGGAACCTCGAGAATCTCACGCTTTAAGTCGTAGTCCTACAGACGCATCATTTACTACCCCAAGAGAGAAGTTTGATATTTTTAGCTGGGCAACAAAAGAGAGAAGCAACTCGCTTATTCCTCCTACCACCAATTGTCACTGACTTTTCGAAATTTTTTATATTTGTCTCATCTTTTTGAATGAAATTGCTTCGGATGATTGTGATTAGATACCCAATATCTCTAAATAGCCTTTTAGCGAATGACTTACGGATGGCGTTTGGGCATCGGCACGGAGGATTGAGGATGGTACATAGAGCATAGGGCTCTCCACATGGGAGGAAAATTTCGCAGACTACTGCCGGCGTACTAGACATTATTAAGATATTAGAAAGTAACTGGTAGAAATGATAACAACAAGTTACAAACTCATGCTTTTTTCATATGGGGAATTGTGATCGTTGGTTTTTTTGACGAGAGTAACCTTTACCTACCATAGAATAAAAGATTTAAATGAAAATATGGAATGACTTTTGTTACTTATTTACTGTATGAAATTGATTAAGATTGGGTTTGAACTGGTGATTATTCTAATTTGAAATACTACACCAGCAACAGCGGTGTAAAAATAAATAATGTTGAATTTGATTAGATGCACCTGGACTGGAGCCTATATTTTTGAGTCTTCCGCGAAATTTTGGGGTTGGCATACTTTTTTAAATTCATCTGAGATTTATTGACTGTCCCTGGAATTAGGATGGGTCGGCGGCCTCTTCTTTCGTTCTCTCTTTCCAAGATGTAGCCATTTTCGTGACCGCTATCCCGAGTGCCTTTTCCAACCGTCTCTTACCAAGGCAATTGGTTCTACAACCTGGCCATCAGATGAATCAGTCGCACTCATCTTGTTTGGCTTTCTGGCCACGCCACATACTTGCGTTGTACTCATGTGCCACAGGACGTTGGTATCGTCATCATTAGTCACACACGTACACAAGGCGTAGGTTTACATGTATTTGTGAAAATTATTTTCACCTCTAAGTAGCGTGGATGATCTACTTCTATCAATTACGGTTGGTATATATATGTATATATTGTTGAAACTATGGGGTTATAGTTTGAGTAATAT
>JAATOF010000777.1:0-19662 GCA_013170925.1 Podosphaera leucotricha | reverse complement strand
TTACTCCCACTCGGATACAGAGGTGCTATTTATACAGGTTTCCTAAGGTAATAAACTAGTGATTTAAAGCAAATTATGTGTTATCGTATCTGTTTGCAGTCATAATCATTCCACAAACAGCTACTGCTGTATCCCGAGGAATGCTACTTCCCGAGGAATATTATTTCCCGAGGAATGCTGTTCCCGTGGAGTGATTGGTATTTACCCGGATAGCATTTACCTGGAAGCACCAATTCCAACAGAAGAGACGTACATCAAAAATCTTGCCACGATAGTAATCAATAGGTGCTAAAAAATCGATCTAAGGCGAAGACTTTTAAGTCGGGCATAATCCTCAAGTTTTAGTTGAACGATAGATCAAATCTCGTGCCCATCGCCAGTGATTATATGAAGATACCCTTTCGACATAGCATTACCAAGAATGAGTAATCTACTTTCCGCCCACTTAAGACTACTTTGCCTTTAAAAATTAGATTACAACAACAATTTACTCTCAGCATGGGCTCTATAGAGAATACGATTGAAGCTGCTATCGGCGATCTTAATTCTGGCGTTTTGAGAGTGTGCTTATTGCTACCGATGTATGTGGTGTACCTCGCTCCACGCTAAGAGGTTGGGTACATGGGGAACAATCACACGCAACAGTTCACTCAAATCAAAAGCGATTAACTCTCGAGCAAAATTCTTCTCCTATTGACTGGAATTCCTCGAAGAAGATTCATGTGCTTAACCCCTGTCTCACCCGTGTGTTCGAGAAATGGCAATCCGAATCCTTCAAATAGTAGGCGACTCCAAGCCTCTCGGTCGATCAATTATGAGTATCCCACATCACTACACGTAAGCTAAACAATGCATCTGTTTTCGAGCGATCGATTTAGAGCGTAAGAACGACTGCATCTAGTTATGACACGACCGGAGAGTCCCTGAGACTTTTCAAACGGACTCGGTTACTCTACGGAAATATCTGGAATATGAATGAGACTGGACTTGCGCTAGCGGGGGGTATATAGCAACACCAGAGTTATTTCTAGCTTGCAAAAGAACAAGGGTTATTTAAGGCTCCAGAGGATCGTGAGTGAGTGTCGATTATCGAGACTTTTTCTGTCACCGGGCATAAACTTCCATGCCTATTCATATTTAAGGGAAAAACTTGCTATCGTCAGCAGATTCAAGCTCTCTCTGCTCTTGATGATGCAGCACCAATTAAGAAAGAGCGCTTCATAAATTCCTAAAACCTTGCCAGAGTATAGAAGCTATCGATACGTAATATTAGAGCTGGATGGAAAGCTTCTGGAATCTTTCCATACAATCTGCAAATAGTAATACAGTCGCTCCAAGTATTGGACCGTCCAGTAACCTCCCCACAGGGTAGTGAAGCTTCACAGTCTATGATGAAGTTATAAATTCACTGCAGACTTGTACCGGTTTCAGCAGCTATTCAATCAATCGGAAAATCTCCGTCGATCTACTCGGATTTTGCTCGCTAAAGCGGGTAAGACTTTTGACAGGGCGAATTCACGAGCAGCCCAGCACCAAGCTGAATCTGAGCGACTCAATTATCAATTAGTTAGGCTAAGCGTCAATCACACGAGAAAATGAGTGTGAGTTACCCTGAATGAGCGTTATAGCAATGCTGAAATGATGGAGGCTGCTATTGAACGAGCTGCCGGATCACAGGCTTAGCAGACATCTAATTCTGCCGAACAAGAGGCTAAAAAGGTATCAGAAGCTACAGAAACTCTTACATTCCAAACTGTGTGTTTGGAATGGCAATTTAAATCGTCGTTGAGTAATTCAAATCCTTGGTGAAATAAATTGTTTTCGCGAGGTGGTTATGTTGTCAGCCATGTAACAACATTCAAACGAATTGCGACCGAGATAGAGGTGGTTGATGATTTGCTGTAAGACTGTTTTTGAGAATACTTCGAGGGGTAGGCTGCGAAAAATTTAAAATTAGCAGATATCATAGATGCGAACATCTTCTGGATACTCCCACATCATCGCGGCGTCTGCGTGGGAAGAAGGAAAGGCTTCGGTGTTACACAAGTTTCTGAATGGTCCAATAACGAACTTATCGATCAAATTAAAAAGAGTTCTCTTTACTCTACGCGTGTTCTACAGGCCGTGACACAACCACCTCCAAATAATCTTAACCCTTCAACTACGCCCCCCCAGAAAATCCTCTTTACCAGTTCTTGAAAACTCTACTCCGCTGAGAACTCCAATTAGCATCAACCTACGTATTGATCCTGCTAAAATAACACTAACACTATTTTTTCAAAGAGTTAACAATTCACAACGGTTCAAAGGCGGCTCCACAAATCTCGCAAATTAATAATCAAGAGGACTCATGAGCTCCTCCGATCTTTGTGCATCAAATTGTTCATCTAAGCAGTTTTCCTTCCAATCAGAGAAGTATTCTTTCCAACAATAACGACTATCATCCATCAAATCCATCATATTATAATAACTACGTTCCTTCCGGCTTCTTCCAAAATCCAATATACCCTATGCGCTTTAAAGAGCGTGAAGACTGAAAAAATACCTATAATTTAATGAATTTACATGAAATATATCGAAATAATATGAAATATGTTGGTGAAATCGATGATGGTCTTAACTACAAGCTCGATCAGCTTTACGAGTTTTACTTAGCACCCGGTGTTTCTAATAAGTCTAAATTAATTACCAACCATGCTTAAAGATTCAGCCCAGCTGTTTTACTCGGAAAACATATGCAAAAAAATCTCAGACTTCGACGAAATAGTAGAACTGTTGCGTAGAAATTTTGAGATATCCTAACGACAACGTGAAAGATAATTATATAACTCCATTTCTCTCAGCAAAGTCTCTGATACACAAAGACTTAAAGGGCAAATCTGATTGTCTCGAAATACTTATTCATGAAATCTAACATCTACACCATAATTTCCCATTATACAACAAAACCTATCAAAATAATATCCGCGAGCTGCGAAATAAATTATTTATTACTTGCAAAGGATATCCTGACTGCTCAATAGCATGTATGAATCCCGCAACGATTTTCCGAACTTCTCAATCGCTGATAATTACGACTATGAAAGCTTCTATACTAATCGTTTTTACCATAGACACGGCAAACCATCGAAACTCTCACCATCTTCAAATCCAATAAGACAGCACGAACTGCAACATAGCAAAAAGGAATGCTTTGTATGTACCAAAGAAAACTGTCGGTCTAATCGACACTCCCCAGAATAAAGTCAAAGATTAATGACAGCATTCAGGAGCAGAAACTCCCATCTGACCGGCAAAACCTACACTAATACACAGATACGGCAATCCTTATCCGAATTTGAAGGATAAAAACCAATTGTCGAGGATATCCCAGACGGCCTCAGTCTTGATGAAGAAAATGGCAATTTTGGAGGATTTTTTGTCACCAGTCACTTTTTTCCGGAAACCAAATTCATGATACCGAAGCAATTTTAAAGGGTCACCATAGCCATCGCGGCCAAGGTATCAACTGCAAGTCATGAGCAGTATCTAGCTCTTGGATGGCCTTGCTTGGATAAGGCTCTAGGGATATTACTAACGACCTTGGTGCATAAATTTAATATGCAGGGCCCTAGATTGCATGTATCAGCTTTTCTTATTGATAAAGTTGCTTGTTTTTCTAGTTAGTTCAAGGGCTGGCAGTTCCTATTCATATACCTTTACACAGGACATCTTTAGGAAGTCGTGCAAGGTTCTTTTATAATTTTCCTCCTTGCCTTAGCTTATCCTTAGCCATCTAATCCTGCCTCTATCCTCAGTCTGTACCCGCCCCCAGTACTAGCCGTGACATAAAACGTCTTTAACCTTCTTTACAGCTCAACTATAAGAGCTAATGAAGCCTAAATAACTTTCGGCATCGGGATAGCATTATCGCTTGGCACTATCAAATTTCATATCATAGTCAACTATTCTGTTTCTCTTTTATCTTGCAGATATGGCCATAACGAAAGTCCATTACAATAATCTCACAGAATTTTTGATTCATTTGACCAAAGATGGAGAGAAGATATCCCCCATCATTTGGAAATATGGTCATTATTTTTTACTTTGAAGATATTCTAACGCATTCATATGGAACAGATAGTAGTCCGATAAAGTGCCATCTCACTGACACAGAAGACTTCGGCAAATTCATCGGAGGTTCAGGCAACCATCGGCTGATAGACTTGTAGAGCTTCTTAGTTATTCCGGAAATAAGCTCGACTAACAGGCTATTGAATAGCTCACAAAGTTTTGCAATATGCGCCAGAAACATTGCAAATCCTCAGGACGCTTCAAATTTAAATTTTCTGGCGATCGAGATTTTACCTCATGCGCCTACATTGACGTGCTTTAGATTGATGAGAAACCAGTCCTCTAGGTTGTCGATGAGACAACGCGATTCCAAGATGCCCGTTGGCTCAAATCGATAGGTGCAAAAGAGGCTTGAGGTATCCTACGTAACTGCTGGATCGGTGACTATCTCAGTCCTCCAGCTTTGATTGTATACGACGCCGAAATAAACTTTATCGGCAAGAGCTTGAAACAAAACGCCATTTGCCAAGGCAATCAAGGCAAAGACAGTCCCAACTGAAGCACATCACAGCATCGCTCTTGTGGAACGATATCATGCCCCCTCCCGTCGAGCTTATGACGATATTTCTAAAGATCTAAGCAAGGCTAAAATCCATCGTACCTATATCCTGCAAATGATGGGTAATGCTGTCACCGACACTACGGAACCAGATGGATTAGTTCTAACACTACTTTTATTCGGTACATACCCGGATGGCCAAATTAGATTGTTAAACTAATCATAAACCTTGGGTGGTTTGGAGCTCAACTCATTTATTACCTGATACTTTTAAAACTCTCGGCGTTCCGATTAATAGTTGACTAGACCTCTGGCTTCTCAAAATTTCTTCAGTCACATCATGTAACAAATTGATATCTTCTCGTTGCAACATCACTGTCGTTACGCCTTGTTCGATAGAGTATTATATTGCTGAAAAGCTATAGCAAAGGTTTTTTCGTCTCTTGTTTCACGGTATGGATTAATGTCTAGAATAAGATATAAGGAAAGAGGAGAAAAGAAAGGGAGTATTGTGTCTTTTATGATCTTACATTTTATCTTTGAATAGATTCTATCTGACTGCTCCTGTGCGGGTACTTATATTCTATTTATATTCCTGTATCCCAAGGCTTCTGAGCCAGCTGAAAGGTTTGATTCAGATCCTCCAGCACCTTCTATGTTCGAACGAGCAGTGGCTAAAAGGATAGCAATGAAGGAGGTCCACAAGGTTCATGTAAATAAATAGGTTGTGATCTTCTAGAACAAGTAAGATATTGATCTACAAGTCATTCACTCAAAGACTTCCATTCACGGAAATAACTGGTATTTCGGAGGATATTATGGAAGGATTGCAAGTTTTTGCCGAGCGCCTTGGATATTCTTTGGCTAAGAGACGCAAAAAAGCATATAAGCCTCCCCGATTTGACGCAAAGATTGGCACGATAGCTATTACGTGTTCCAAGGAGACGAAGGTTGCAGATTCTAAAGGCGAGAAACGCAAGGGTCCGTCCAAGGCGACTAAATGCCCTGTTCAGCTGAAAGCACGTAAAAATAGACTTTGGACGGTGAAGCTAAACTGTAGTGAACATAATCATATCGCAAGTGACGCAACAGCCCATGTTCTCACAGAAAGAGGGCTCTGACGATAGAGAGAGGCAACAATATTCAAGATTCTTCGAGGAGCGGTATCAAACCAAGTTCATTTCTACATGGATTCAGGACACAGGACCTTGAATGTATCTTCCAGTTCACTAATATACGACATAAAAAAGGTGAGCTTCGAGCTATGTTGTTACAGAATACCTCCTCTACTCGAGCCTCAGTTCGGGGTCTGGTGGAACGAAAACAGTGGTTTCATGTCCTTGAGATGAATCCTGTATCGTAACAGGTTACTTCTGTTTATGGCACATCTTCTCCACGTAGCCATGAAGTTGTTAATATATAACAAGACAAACGGGTCCAGAAAGCCGCGTCTGGACATCGTGGGGTAATCCTGTTTAGGTACAACGTTCAATATCGGCCTATGTTTTCTCGCTGGTGAGACTCATAGCAACTATCAACGGGCTCTACCAGAGGGTCTTGTGGGCATATGTCGCCTACTGATGTTCCTAGACCAGTTGTGTAGGTGACTGACCGCGAATTGCTCTCATCCATGCTATTGACGCTATAGATCCATAAGCCAATATGATCGTATGTTTGTGGCATTTTAATAAGGATGTGTCACTTTTGGTGGTCAGAGCTGTGAAAAGATGGAGCAGCTGAAGCTGGTGAAAGGTGAATGTATTACTGTCAGAGTAGCATGTACGCTGTCTGCATGCTACTCTGACAATTACAAGGGGTGGTGATGGTAGAGCTATTTACTCTTTCTCTATGTAGATGTGAAGACAGAAACCTTTGCGTGCGGAACCACACTAGCAAGTTGTGTCACTAATATATACACATACATATAGTTTCAAATTAGCCCTAAAAGCTGCTGAAAAAAATCACTAACCAAGACTAATTAGGGGGATAGAACATTGAAGGCTAATGGTCCAAACACCAAACCCTTAATTCTTAGGATCTTGATAATACTGATATTACCCCCGAGGATTGTAGTGTAAAAGCATGGAGATTTTGTTTCGTTAGCTTGCTAATCATTAAATACATTGGATTTCGTGAGAGTTTATCCCCTCAGAAATCGAATGCTTTAAGTCTACGTCTATTTGAGTGCAAAAAGTAGCATATTATACACACTATAATGCTTTAATGAGTCTCTCAGATTCACACTGATCTGAAGGCGTATACTTTAGCTTTATGATACTGTCCTTGACTATCTCAGGCGGACGGTAGCTCCTCGCATCACGAAAGGTCGAGTTCGTACTGATGTTTTATTTGGAGTGGCTATTATCACAGCTGATGTGTTATCTATTTGTGTGTCAGTATAATTGCTGAGGGGGCAACACTGAAAATGTATGGTCGTATAATAGTCGTATCTATGGTACAGCGATGTCAACGCAGCGCACTCTGCCTCGCAAGTGCTTTGTGCCGTAACTCTCTGCTGTGTGGGCCCCCACGCACTTTGGGAGCCATCAATTAGAAAGCGATTTCCAGGTGTGCTCGTGGAAGCAGTTGCGCTCTCCGCGCTGCGGTCCGCGGACGTCGGGAGAGCTCGCTCTATCCATCGACTTGGGATAGACTCACGCGGCTGAGTGAGTGCGTGGAATCTACGGCACGACGTGTTGGCGTGCGCGCATCGCGGTCATGGACCTGGCGATAGGGCTCTTCACGGCGTCCTACATCTTTCGACGCATGTCATGCAGGCGGGCTCCATGTACGCGTGCGTGCGCCGATGATTGAACGGGATTGTCTGGTTTCATCCACGGGGCGTGGAAGATAAGTGTCACCGACGATGAGATTGTCTCAGTCATTGGGGTTGTTGCATGTCTTCACATAGCGCTTCTATCGCCTCCATTTACCTACCTTCCCACGTCTATTGGTACAATGTATGTTCAGCAAGCGCAAGACGAACTCACGTAGCGACGGGTACCGATTTGTCTCCAATTGATGGAGGTCAAACTTTCTGACCACCAATTAATCCATATGTATGGCTTCAGCAAATGCGGATGTGCTGCGTAATGTCCTGAGGCCTTGAGAAGTTATGATTTGAGTTGTGGTGCACGTCTGGCAGTTCATTGGAGCTTTGTAGCCTTTGATTCCAGCCATCTGTAATGCTGTTTCTTGTGCCTAAATTCTAGGATGACCAAGTATTGTATGCCAGTCACGTTGTATAAGATAAATCTGGGGTGGATGTTTGGCTTTATTATTAGGCTTCCATATCAATCTACATGAGACACGGCGAGAATTTGCGCAGATAGCTCTAATTGTAAGAAGTAATTGTAAGTTTGAATAGTTGGGTGGCCAATATGGAGAGTAGCCCTGCTGCTGCTGTAGAGAGAATCTTAGTCTTCTCACCTGGCATGAAGATGGTACTCTTAAGTGTCTCAGTTTATATTATCAACTGTGGGGAGTAAGGGATCACGACCACCAGTGATCTATACGTTATCCCCTCCAGCTACACGAACAGTTTGAGAGGAATTGAAATAGAAGAAGTCATCTTTATTACCAGAGACGTGGAGGTCTACAGCTGTATCTAGCTGATAATCAAAATTATAATCTATTTTATCTGTCACGGCTTGCGGTATAAAGGCTTTGAGCAACTGTATACTCAATGGTAGTTAATTTTCTATCTAGAGAGAAATGCTATGAGCTACAATACAATTCATATATATATCAATCGCTTCTTATTCTAAAAGGTTGTAGTATACTACCTCAGAGGGTAGTCAGTCTACTAGTGGTTTCCATATCATTCTGAGAATGCACGGTCTAGAGGCCTTTCCAAGGGGTCTAGCCTTATCTGGAAAATTATGTAATGTTATGTGCCATGGGCTACCGTGTGCATAATTACGTCATCTGTATGCCTAAGCTGAACAGCATAGGCTGCAGGAACACTATCGACTTACCAGCCGTCACATTATCTAAAGACAGAATTTGTCAATTATTCCTTGCCCCTGATTGCTCCTTTGACGTCTTGTATTCTTGCGGCAGACCTCTTCTATGTGACCAGCAATTTTATAATGATGACATTTAAATATCTTCTAATGATGTTTACCACGAGATTTTGGACTTCTGGGTAGAGTCCACCCGAGGCATTCTGACATAATGTTCTCGAAAGTAAGGTGATGATAATAGTACGCGAGTGCTAGATGAAGAATAGATATTCTATCCAAGAGCATACGTTTCATGTGAGATCAAACTTCTGGAGTTACTGCTGAGATTTGTCTTAGATTTTGACATCTTTTCCCGTATTCTTTATAACACTTTCGCGTGAAGAGTTTTTATCGGGCTTGAAGTCCCAGGGCCACGTAAAAACTTTTACCAGATTAGAGTGGGACCCTGCGTGGCAAGCTCAAACCGATATGGTTCAAGGTGACTCTAGAAAAGTCATTATCAAGAGCAGTTTCTTTTAATTTAGCCACCAATTATTTTAACAACATTCGAATTGGTTTGTTTAACGAAGGATAGGTGAGAAAGGCAGCTGAAGTTTGTGAGAGCGATGATAGGCCTTGAATTGCTTGTTGCTATTTCTGCCAGTTAGGTTTCCTGAGAATTGAAACAGGAGTCATTCTATGAATACTTTCGAGACAAGTAGTGGGGGTCCCGATTTCGGTTTTTCTGGATAATTCTTTGATTGATCCTTGAAGGTCTTCAGCACTGGCAAGCTGTGCATTTTCAATTGTGATATTGCAGTTAGAATTATTTTTATCAAGTTTAAAATCAATCATTAAGATTAAGGTGTAATGGATCTAAAAAATCTACCTATAAGGCGTATGATGAGCTCCACTAGGGAAATGAAGCTCTAACTACTTGAAGCATTGGCAAGCTAGTCCAACCTCTTCGGTCGTAACCACGATTTTCTCAACGCTTAAGATAAGTTTTTACGGCAACGGATTTTTTCTGGCTAACTCAATATTTGCAAAGTCGCTGTTAATTGAACCTATTGACTAGAGATGAAGATCATTCAATTACAACTTATATGAGTTCCTTGCGACCATCATAAGTTCATTAGAATAATTTATTGTCGACGAAGCTAAGGTGGATAGTCTATCCCTCATCTCCCTAAACTAATGGGCATTTTCCTCTCGGAGCCTTATGGTCGATTAAGCACCATGTCGTATTTTTTTCTCTGATCTACACCAAGTATTCCGGTGTGAACCTAGCAGGCAGTTTCGTATTGTCTCTTGGCTAATTCTGCTCTATGAAGAGACACACACACCTCAGCTGCTTCCAAGAAATTAAAAGTTTGTTAATATTCCTGAGGTCCAATTAGAGATCCTGTAAAATTAAGCAAATTGCGAATCACTTAATCTTTGTTAATAAAGCTATCGTGTCGGCATCAATAGGTCGTAAAATCGAGGTGCAATCGGGAGACAATGGTAATATAGCTTTAATGTTGGATAACGTCACAGGGAAGACGTGACCAGTGAAACTGCCATGAAGTAAGACAATATGACGATCAATTTGTCGTAGATCTTTATCCCAGGATGTTATCCATTAAACCCAAATTTCAGAATTCATCCATGCTTTATTTTGTTCCGTAAATTTTTACGACTATGTTTGCATCCGGTCACGCTTGTAAGCCCGTAGATACTGTGATTTTCCTATGGAGAGCGATGTCTCTTGGATGAGCCATCAGGATTTGTGCAATTAAGAAAGGGAGCATAGTTTTTTTCAACATTTTATGTCCAGAGGTATGCCGGGTGTTCGAACCCTTTTTTTATAGATATTTCTAGAGTAGACCTATCTCGTTGGCGTCACAAAGATTCTGAGCCAGACTGAGACTGATCGTTCCGACAAGCTAATAGGTATCTACACTTGGTGTTTGGTCGCGCATCTCCTGGAATTTGATTTCTTTTCGAAAACAACATTTTTATACCCATCCAGATACACACTCGAGGTTCCCGAAGTCTACAGCCGAAACTTCAAGTCCTGAAACCATCTCTTTAGTCTTTATTGTAAAGAGGTTTTACTGTGAAGAGCAAAATATGGATCCTCTGATTAGTTCAAAATTCCATCCAATCAGGGTTTTTCTATAAGAAAGTTAAGCGAATTTCCGAATGTAGTAATTTTCTTCTCCGTAGAGACTTACAGAAATTTATGTGGCGAGACCTTGGTCAAAAAGTAGGTTTGACACTCACCATTCATTAACGAGAATAAATGAACATGAGCCGTGCTCATCATTCAAAATCTCAGATAAAGTTGTTGATGCAGGTCGCTCAAAAATTTCTGGCTATGAAATGATATCGAGATTTCTTCGCTGCCGTCAAATATAGTGTTTGTCAGCGATGTCGTTCACATTCCATTACAGGACCAGACTACGCGCAATTGAATATTTGCTAGCGCAACACTAATTATAGCAACCCAAAAAAAGGTTAGAGACTAGCACAAGATGATACTGGAATAGCGGTGTAATAATCCTTAAACATAAAGTTTTATACAGTGCTCTATTTTACATATCGATCGTCACCTATTTAGAGCCTTAGCTACTAAAAAGACCGCTCGTGTTAGATTCTTTTGGAGAAGCATATATAAAATAGCTCAAAGATTATTCCCCAAAGAATGATGCCTCCACGGCAGCGCTTTCGGATGAATATTTCTTTCGATGATCAGGCAACGAAATTCATGCGGCTATAAGTGATCTAAATTTTGATCCACGCTGAACATGTTGGATCGTATTAATTTAGGCTACGAACTAAAACCGCCTGGTTTAGTGGACGACAAGTTGAGCGCTTCTCTACCGTGTATCAACCGACAACCTTTGCTAAGCCAGTTAGACTGGCCAAATTCTCTTCATCATAGTTCATCATCTGAACCCTTTTTAAATATCTACAGCATGATATTTGATGCAAGTTTTCGTTGCGGATGTTATCGACGTTCACGCTCAACCAAAAACGCCAGCATCAGTCACAGCATGGCAAAGATTTATGCCTCTGGTGATATTCCTCATCATTAATCGGTGACCGGCACCATTACTACCTCGAGTTAGTTACGCTGAAACGAAAAGAGGCCATGATTAGGCATTACCTTGATCCTTGTCAAATTAGGGTTGGCGTACTTCCGTTACCTTCACTGGGCCCGCTTTTTTAAATTTGAGCTGGTAGGCAAAATCAACGACCTTGATATATTCTCTTTCTAGACTCGAATCTATCTTCTGTCTATCTGCCGGAGATTCTTGCGACATATTCTCATGTCCTCTAAAACGAATCGAGGGTACTTTGGGGTGTCTATGGTTAGACCCGACACGATGTTCTTTTAGGTCTGGGTTCAGTGTGGGATGCCTATAATTGTGTCCAACTCGGTTTTGTTTTGTGTATCTGCTTGATTTCTTCGGTGGTCGTATTTCTTTGTGTACTATGATGCATTGATCCTTCTTTTCTGCTGGCTCCACTGAAACCTGTATGATGGAGACTGTCCCTTTTGACGTCGGGTTTCGCAGCCGCATCTGTATCTTAGGTGTCTTGATTCTCTTACTTCCAGCTAGTATGCCCTGCATAACCTTCTCTTCTAATTTTACACAATCTCTGGCAAATTCACTCAGAGGAACATTAATGCGGTCAATGATATTTTTACTTTTTTCTCCAGTTTTAAGAGACAGCTTTCTATCAGAGTGCTGCTTTTCGGATGTTTGACTAGATGATCTCCTATGGACAAGTTCGTTTGGGTCTATCGGGTGAGCGCGGAGAGGATGTAAGCTTGGGTGCGCAGAAGTTGAAAGTGACATGTTAAAGGGATTCCTATGGTATACTGCCGTCGACGCCGTTATTGAATCAAAATCAAAAAATGAGCATGAAGCCTTAGCAGAGTATTTAGTAGCTATATATGGTCAAGAAGTTAGACAAGAACAGAGAAAGAAAATGAACGACTTCAGCTCCGTTGAATCAGATGAAATATACATACAATCTGTTTTATATTATCTTACTTGTTCATGCTCAGACTGCTCTTTGAACATGGCTCAGCCGCATTATTTCAGTCCTGCTAGCGTGTCGCAAATGTCAGGAGCACGAGAAGAGCAGGCTAAATTTAAATTTTAAATTATCCAGAGATGTAAATGTGGGGAAATCCACCGACCCAAATTCGCTCGGTCGGAGATTATAACAGTCTATCGCGAAATTAAGTTGTTTCTCAGCTGAGAGACGGACATATCTCCAACGCATCTCAGACGCGACACACGGGCAGCCGCATGTACGTCGGGATAAATGATGGCATTTCATGACGTGTCATGGTTGAGAATTATCCTTTTTCTTCTGCGGCCCATGCCGCAATTAGATACAGGGGGTGAATTAACATCCCGTTGACATGCAGCACAGGCCTCTGATAGGCGCTAACCATTCTGCACAGTGCAGCGCGTTTTCGTTACCTGTAATTGAAGAGGGATCCTCACGCGCAGGATTTATATGAGGGTATCAACAGGTTAGAGGGTAGCTGTCGTGACGGTCACCTCTGAGACCGTTGGAAAATTTTGCCACAGATTGGTGTTGCTCCGGGGATGCTGAATTCAGTTCTACTCTAGACAACCGACCCTCGATCACGAAACCCTGTAGTTTGAGGATTTTGTTCGTTGTTGTGAGAAGTTACATATATGCAAGGCCCGTTATAGAGGATAATCTGTAGTAGATGTATTGTAATCAGCATATCATTCCGAAGTTTAAGGCGCCACTTGGCGTTATTGGGAGGTCGTCGGGCGACTTTCGCATGGCGTCTATTCACGTGACTTATTGGGAGCCACAGTCCTGGGTGGCTGGCGGATGGGCGTGAATCCCTGCTACTACATCTGCTACTGCCACCACACAAAAGAGTCAAAGTAATGAAGTTTCAAGTTATAGTAAATACACTTTAATCACATAACATAAAAATAACTGATTACAATCGAACATCGACACCCTAAATCTAAGTATTTGACAAGATTTACTCCATTCAGACGAGTAATCATTGCGAGACTGCGCTAAATTAATTATCAGGATTTTTTCCCAGAACTGACCAAATCCTAGTTCATTCTCTCCTCAAACACGCTATATTATCATTAATTAAATAAGCCCATCAAACAAAACTTACTTCAATAGATGGAACTATTCCTTCCCATGCTACAGTGCACGACCCTTTTTGACCAGGCTAGACATCCGTCGGAGGTGAGGCAATTCCCGCGTCCATTCACTAGTGTGCTTATCAATAGACGTTGCCCCGTCAGCTAACTTGACACATCGTACATGGAATATTTAGTTTGTTTTGAAGAAAAACCAAAGAGAAATGTCCAGTCTAACGACCCAACTTTGACCACAGTCTTGCGCGAGTCGATAAAGCTCAAGCCGCCGAATCCTCAAATCCTTGGCGAGACCAGACCAGCTCTACCGCCAAGCAATGTAAGTTCACCCGATGATTGATCGATAGATAGATAGATACATGTCTCGAACTGATCACTCCCGCCCCTGGATCATGCCTTGCATTGTATTGATTAGCGTTCGTCAAAGCAATATTTGAAAAAGTACACGCACGGCAGCTCTCAATGTTCTTAGACAAAAAAAAAGCATGAGATATATTAGAGAACGCGTCCTTTGCGATGCTGATCAAGTACATATAACGCTTGCCCACACACTGATTCTCCCAGCCAGCCTTCCTTCATTGTCGCGTAGGTCGGGTGAAGATACGGGTATTTACGGAATTAAAGATGTAATTAAAATTGATCCATAATAAGTTGACTCTTTTGAGCAAAAAGTAACACGTACTCACGTGTGAACTAGATGTGTAGATAGGTGCATGTGATTCGTTAAAGCCAAGTGTCAGTTCTATTTTTGTAAAATGGCATCGATTAAGACTCAGCCCGTCTGGAAATACTCATCTACACGTCGTTTGATAATAATATTCCTGACAGGAAATCATGTCGCGATGACTTTTGATTCTTATCCTTAACGATAAAACTGAGATATAAATTATGAAGCTCCAAACTGGGTCGAGTAATTCATATTTAATTATGTGATATGAATTATAACTGCCAGTTTTTCACGATAGTGACCCAGACAATCAAATCATTATCGCTAGGTAGTAGAGTACGAAATATGCTTGATGCAGGAAATCTCACTCTATACTGGTATGCGTCTCTACAGTAATTAAATTATCATTGTAATAATCTCCGTCAATAAAATTATCGTATAGATTAACATAAGTCGGTGCATGTCTTGATGGCGATTCTTTGGACTGGTAAAACTTGGATTTGTAACTGGCCGACTGAGCTGCAGTAGATCTCATCAATTGGCTGGTCTTCTCTCCTCACTTGAATCCAATCATAGTACTGAGGAAAACAATAAAAGATGACGTCCAGACGTGTGAAGATCAAGAAGTGACATGTGTTGATCATCCTTCGAGATGAGATTCTTTCCCTTCTGTGGCTGGCTGGCAGACGGCAGCAAAATTAAGCAATAAATCAATAAAAAAAAGATTTGTGTGAAAATTTCATTTATTTGTAACACAACAGTCGATCAATCATCGTCGTGATAAATTCAGATACATGTCAATACATATGTAGCAGTGATCTTTTAGACGCTCGGAATAAGTTCTGTAGATTGTCTTGGTGTAATACACTGTGTCGTGCACTCACTTGCATGTGCTACTGTTCCGACGCTGCACTCATACAGTGAGGCCGCAGTAGAACGAGAACACAGAAATCCAAACCCAGATTTCAATCAAATACATGATATGTGTGATGGCAAATTTCAGAGCTTGGTGGTTTCGTACCACGGTGGCTTAGTCATGCAAGGGGCCTATTCCTAACATCCTGTCTCTATTGCTACATGATCACCAAGAAGTTCAATGATTTCTTGACGCTGTCTCCCCTCGTAAGCTAATTATATCTCTTATCTCTCATGACTTCATGTATTTAATTAAAAAGCTACAACCATTATTCAATTATTGTAATAGAATGGAATACTCTTCTATATTCTGTTGACTTGCGTTCATTGCACGATAATTGAAAAGCTGATAGTGACATGAAATTAGTAAACAGCTTAGAGCTCGAGTAGGTTATCATTTTCTCAAATATTTGAGTACATATACATGTAATAAGATAAAAAGGGAACGGCCCAGATTGCTCAAAATGAATGACGGTTGGTCACAAATATGTCCCTATCAAATACTAATACACATAGACCCCGAGCTAGCCTGGTCAGACATTTAAAGAAAAAGTATTGGAAGGACAACTCTTAGAATAGACTAGAGGATTGACGTAAAGACTGCCGAATAATGGCAAAGTCAGTTTCCATCTCCGCAGCTGTCGTCGTTAAAGAGTAGACCTTAGGATGTTTAATGTGACAATAGAATGACTGTGTATATAAGGTCGACCCAACGAAAAAAAAAATAGAAATCAATATACACGCGTATGAGGATCTGTTGACCTTTGAGAGAGTATTTAAAACGATAATCTCACCTACTTTGAGAATTCTCGCAGACTCACGTGATCAATCTACTTGCTGTCTAATGAGCCCATGGCTATCAGATAATTGAGCAACGACAAATTGTATATGGTGAATAGTAAACTTCAGTCTTCTATTTACTTGACATCTTACCAGGTTAGGCCAGATGGTGTAGTGGTGCATGGTTCAAGGATAGTTTGGGTACCTTTGACATATACTTACTTGAAATGGATAAAGTACTTTTCTCTCTTGATGTTTACTCACGTAATTATTGGATAATAGCATTTGAATATTAAGATGGTCGAGATTTGAGAGACTCCGTGACCAAATCTGTTGTTTAACGTCCAACGTGGAGATTAAATTCAGGTTCTCTAAGTTGAAAGAAAAGAAAAATGAATTACCAGGTCACTTTTATCTAACCGCGCCGCCGAATATGTTAATTAACCGATGGCCCGATTGGTACATGGGTACATGGGGGTGCCCCGATCCAACCGATAAACGCGTTGCGGCTCTGCATCCAAGCGGGAAGCTTTTCTTATTGCGACCGTTCTCCTGTCTCAGGTGCTATAGGGATGTGTCTCGCTACACATGTTAGAAGCCAGTACGCCTAGCGACATCCGATCCTGCTATCTAGACTCAATTGGTGTGATCAAGCATTCTCTCTAGAGTAACTCTGAATCTCAGACCAACCATTTCAGCTAAAATTTGGAGCAGGCTTTTTTTTAAAACACTGTGAACGAAAAACATAGACACTCACGTACGTATAGTTTACTTATATTCGAGACTCACTCCATCCTCTACCATCAAGAATCGTCCCTGCGAGGCACGATATGGGCACTGCCGCAATGGTCGGAATCTACCACAAGTATCTTGTTAGTAGCGTGATAGAAAATTTATAATGTGGTGACACGTTTGTTCAGTTTGAATTTTACCAAGCCAACGTGAGATTTTGTGATGGACGAAGCTCAAGCCACCCTCCAACATACTCAGAGCTAAACAGCCAGCTACTATCAAGGCTTAGGTTAGGCTCTGTCCCGAAGAACTCAGAGGTCTTCTTTGTATAGAGCAAGGAGCTTGTATAGAGCGAGGAGTCAGGCCTTAGCATAGCAGTATTGTTATACATGTACATATAGACTGTTGGAACTACACGACATCGGATCAACTCCTGGAGGAGTTGTCTATTTCAAGTGCTTAGTTCAAACCATCCCAGTGGCCGATAGTCGTATAAGTTCATGCTTGAATTGTTATTATCCCCTCAACAACTCTTGCAGCATTTCTTACAATTTTACTCGAATCCACTCCTACCACATTATCAGATCTCTTCCATAAACATCTATCTTAATACATACTGATTAAATCACAGGTCCCGCGCATGGGAATATGTGCGAGCGATTAATTATTCATTTATGGCATGTAGCCTCATCCGCAAAGACCCAGGAACGAGAAAAGCGAGAAAACCCATCTGAGTAGGCCTTTATCATCCTATGAGTACGTGAACACCAAAAGACGTGGCTTGAAGATCTCGCTGGATACCATCCAGCTTTATTGTGTCTCGAGTGGAACTTGTATACAGTATATCAACACCCTACTTTACTTGGTAGAACAACCCAGACGATACACCAATACATTATGCAATCCGATTATTCATGCTCATCAATACTATTTGACCTCGTTCAACTGCTCGTGCCAAGTCAGTCAAGGGATAAAGATAGCTTTCCAAAATCGAGTGTTAGGAAAAAAACTTTAGAGGAAAGTTGATGTGTGTGAAACATAATCAATGTTGTGTAGGTTTGGTGCTACAAAGTGGATTATTAGACCAAAAACGCAGGTTGGCATCAACAAATGATACGAGAGTGCGTGGGGTGCAAAGTTTTTTGAAGAGGGAAATATTGTACTTGATGCAACAAGTAGTCTGTTAAGTTGTGAATCTCTTACCCTATTCTAGGGGTATGTATCGGTTAGAGTACACTCATGTTAGGATAATGAGTGTGAATTACCTGTGCGTACAGGGCTAGCTTAAACAGGGGTTAGATGAAAGGGGGTATATCCTAGTACTTGTACATGTATTTTACGTGCCGAACTTGTGTATTTAAAGATAGTTCCGGAATAACTTTTATCCCGGATATTCAATCCATCGAGCACAATTCCCCCGCTGCTATTGTCTTTTGTACAAACCATCGAAAATCAACGACAAGATAACGACCATGTTCGTAGTCATCAAATTGTTATTTTAACAAGAATTTTAATTCTCATCTAGATCTAGTATGAGCAAGCTTGCAGAACTTTGTTTATGAAATACATTTAACTAATTGCATGCTAATAGATGAAAGCGGGAGACGAAGACGGCGTTTCTACGTGAACGTGGTGTCCCATACGATCTTGGAGTTTATCTTCAGAATCAACAGAAACACGCATCACTGTGTCAAGGTGGAAAAGTCACGCACATAAGTTTCCGGAGCGTACCCAGCTCCCGTTATGGCGGTGATGGATTAGAACATGTTGGCCCCTTTTGCTTCAATGAATCCTCACAATTTACAGATATTCTGACATTATACCGTCTCCCGAGGAAAGAGCACCACTACCTGAGCGCTGGCGGTGTTGGTATAAGGAGGATATCTGGATTATGGGATATTAGGGAGATACAGATGGGGATACGCACCTCGTGTGGCTCTGGTGTCTAGGCCTCGCCTGGCTAGGGTTGTAGGTTTTTTGAGATTTTTTCCCGCGTACACAATTTCCATTGCTGCTCTTTTTACTTTTTTTTGGAGCAGAAGGTTCCGTAGAACAGGTGGTTGAATTCTACGGGTAATTTCTGAGTCAAATGGCTACACGTCATGGGTCAATGTATCAGTGATCTTAGGTTCGTGACCAAAGGGGATAGGAGCACTGTAAAAGGTGTGGCCTGGGTCAGAGAGGAGCCCAAGTGTTATAATAGTCTTGGACTCAAAACAGCACGAATAAATCAAACAAATCAATCTGAAATATATTTGAAAAGTGGAGAGCATTTAGCAAATTAGGCTAGTTCCAGAAACTAATGAATGTTGGCCGACGTAGAGTGGGCGGATGACAGACTTTATCTGACAGCCTGTTAACTCTGCTTCCACTTTATAGTAATATATACCCTGCTAGCGTGGCTATGATCAACAAAGCTATGACCAATCCAGACAGTCTAATTTCACATCAGGTATACATTTATTGGTCGACAGCCAGTTGTCAAGCCGAGTGATTCATGCTATAGTGACTTTAGTTAATTAATATTCTCCACGGAGCCGGATGGTGTAGCGGTATACCATCCGGGCCGATCTTCCACGTAAGGTCTGGGTAGCCTGAACATCTGCTCCACCCGAGACCGGAGATCGCTGGTTTGACTCCAGCAGGCCCTACCTTACTGAAGGAAGTTACATTGATAATGGTGACATGTCTGGATAACCCAAGGTTTTTTGAAATGTTTCCCATGGGTGAGTTTCAAGGATGGTAAAGTTCGATAGGGGTGAAGGAAAAGCTGCCTATCACAGCCGTAGTGTTACTTGCAAATGATATCCGAGGCATGATGTTCATCACAACTATATCATCATT
>JAATOF010000771.1:0-10640 GCA_013170925.1 Podosphaera leucotricha | reverse complement strand
TTGAATAGAATATCATCATTTCAACGAGTTACAGGGGTCTCCTACACTTCTTTTATCACGCAAAATTTCCCATACAAATAAGGTTCAGCTATTGTCGGATTTGGTATGGTCAAAATATTGTAGCCAATGGCATATTGTATAATCCCTGTCAGACCTTGGCATTCAGGGGTTTCCTTCACTATTTACCCCTGTAATAGAGTAGTATCATGTCTACGTCAGCTCAAAATAAATTTAACAAGCAACTCCTCAACGCCGAAGTACGGTATTTTGCTTTGAAGATGCTGCCAGGGCCGTCCGAAAGGAGAAAAAACGTAACCTACGCTGCTACCATAATTGAATCCCGATGTACACAAACCCTCATTGCGCTAGCTAGTGGATCAGTTTACTACTACGAGGTCATCCAGAGAGCTTTCGTATTGTTTTGGAAATGGCAAGTCCAATGACAAGCTAAATAACTCAAATCTGGGTTCAAATGAGTGAAATAAGCGCCGAAAATACCCAGCAAACCCAGATATAAAACACGTCCTAAGGTCAGGGTATGCAGGTAGTGAGCAACGGTAATAGCCTTGGCGACTAACAACATAGTAATAGCCGACCAGCGGGTTACAATTGATTACTGTATTATAATAAAACTTGGCACCTTATTCTCGCTACAGGACTCAGTATGAAAGAGAATAGGTCGAGTTTCTCGACATTTGTAATCGTGAGTAGTTGGTTGTTAAACGCTGTCGCTATGAAATCCTTCAGTCGTATATGTAACTGCGCCTCAAGATATAATGATCTCTATTGAGAATATTGTCAGGAGGTGATGGGCCATTGGCTACGCCTTGATTATGTAATTCGCCCAAGATATAGATGTATCGGTAGTTGTCTGCTTAAGAAAGTAAGTCTCTGTATGATCAGGAATACACACGTTCGCATACCCACCGCAATCAGCTCTTACATACATATTTGTTTAGAGGGTCATCACTTTTACTAGGGGTATATTCTAATAATCTCTACGTTTCTGGGGCTTAACATCGTTTCCTGTAGAAATATGACCTGAACGGTGGATTACGACTTCATCTCTCCCAAATCTTAATCAAACCCTGGGATTGAGAACAGACTCACCTACGCAAGTCACACTTACTTTCCTTACAATGCGTCAATACGTCCTTTTTAACGTTCTTCCAACATAACATGCTCTTAACTCGTAGGCCCCTTGAGATAAATCCTCACAAAGCCTCGTTAAACTTTTTTCGACTTTTGGTACTTTCCGGTACCAATTTTGCAGTCCTTTATCGAGTAGCTATATTCTACAACAGTATATTGAAATGAAAAATGTTTAAGGTTGAGTCTTATTAACCAGAGCAACGTTATCGCGAGAAGACGTCACAGGTCGAAAACTCGTCCGAAGACTTGTATTATCACACAAAATCCTGAGAATGACCTGTATTTGAACGCTCTGTTCCTCTTGGCTGTCCCAGATATATATGTATGTTAGCTTCATGAGCATTTGTAGACGGAAATACGTGAACGTGAAGGGCTCTGATCTATCTATCAAACGTAGCATGAATAGCTTAATCAAACCTTGTTGAATGTACATTTAAATTGCCTATCCTAAGAATTAGTCAGCTTCTTTCAAACATGGAATCTGTCATCCGGAAAACTGAGGCATTCAAGGGAAATTTAAGGAAATTAGCCGAAACTAGTCGAAACTAGTCGAAGAATCCAGGGGGCTCGGTCTGACATCACTTCCATACAAACACATATATCTATGACATCAACACTATAATTGTAAATATCCAAGTTTCCCGTTACGAGGTGTCGGCGATACATTTGGTAGTAGTTGGTAACGTCGTTAGCTCGTAGATAGACACAAATAAGCTAGAGTTTGTTTAATCAATTAGAAAAAAACGTTATGCGTACAATGGATAGATAGAGTGTAAAAGTCAAGCCGTTTTCATAATGAATCAAGTCCAAACTGTATTGGTATTGGCCCGTCTGCGTATTCACTAGTTAAAAAGTAAACTTTAAACTCGCGCATATTCTAAAAGTAGAAATTATCTTACAAGGGATCGATTTTCTAGTAAATCATATAAACACATCGAAGGACCCATTCATTGTTTTAAACAATAATTCAGAAACAAAAATAACAAAATAACTATTTAGAACGACTTATCATCACTTCATGTTTATTCCAAAAACAACCTCTTATCTGGCATCACGCCAGACGATTTCACAGTTTTCAAACGCCCTAGTAAGGTCAACTCAGACTCACACAGTCTCGCCTGGAAAATCTATACTACTTTTCCAGTACTTACGACCTCATCGACCGTTTTCCTCAACAGTACGCACCCGTCTGCAAGATATATTTCCTGAGGCAGATCATGAACACATCAAGAAAACCGAGGCTGCATGGCCACATCCCCCGTAAGAAAAAATACCACTCCGAAACGACTCGCATATGCTGAAATCTATCCATCAGGTATCCCCTAGAGCAAATGCAGACCAAAATTGCCTACGCCCACAGAAAACCTAAAGATTTTGCTGACCGAATCGCCCTATGGATGGTACGACTTCTTCGTTTTAGCACTGATCTTGCGACTGGTTATAAACATGATCCTCCAGCTCCCAAGGGAACAATCGACAATCGACCATATCACATGAGTGAACGTAAATGGTTGATAAGGTTTGTCTTCTTAGAGTCAGTAGCTGGAGTCCCAGGTATGGTGGCCGGTATGCTCAGACATCTCCACTCTTTGAGACGCTTAAAACGCGATAACGGCTGGATTGAGACGCTACTCGAAGAAGCATATAATGAACGCATGCACCTTCTCACTTTTCTCAAAATGGCTAAGCCTGGACCCTTCATGAAAGTTATGATTCTCGGCGCCCAAGGAGTATTTTTCAACAGCATGTTCCTCGCATATCTCATTTCTCCAAGAACATGTCACCGTTTCGTCGGTTATCTTGAAGAAGAAGCCGTACTCACCTATTCACTCGCTATTCAAGATATCGAAGCCGGTAAACTTCCAAAATGGAGCAATCCCGCTTTCCGTATCCCGGACCTTGCAGCGCATTATTGGAAAATTCCCGAAGAGAATCGCACCATGCGTGACCTGCTTCTTTATATCCGCGCTGATGAGGCCAAGCATCGCGAAGTTAACCACACACTGGGGAATCTGGATCAAAAGGAGGACCCTAATCCGTTTGTGAGTGAATACAAAGATCCGGGGGTTCCACATCCTAGCAAGGGGATCGAGCATATAAAGCCCACAGGCTGGGAACGTAACGAAATTATATGAATTTAGCTTTGGTTTTGTTTTAAGATTTTGGGCCTTTTTTGATACCTCGGCGTTCTGGAGGAATGAAGTACAAAATGCCATATAATACCACTTAGAAGTGATCACCACTCAGCATAGAAATGTATCTTTATAAATCTTCTTTCCATAGCTCTGTATAATATATAGATACCAAAATTGCTCAATAGCCACAGGGATAAACTTGCTCGGCTTGAGCTCTCATTAATAGCATACAATTTAGATTCTATTCGTAATTGTTCGACTCGACTGAGAGACACTCTAATTACAGTCTCATATGAATCTTTCGATTTAACCGGAAGTGAGCTAAAGATTCTCTAGTTCGTGGTAGCCCCCAATTACGTCATGCAGATCGCATATTTGGATTAACTCCGGAGAGTAGGATCGAGGCAATAGGATCAGTTGTGACTTTTTACAAGTTTGAGATTCCACCAAATTACTTAATCCAAAGGTTACACCATCCGGATGTCGATACCGAGCAGTCTCAAGCTCCCCTTCACGTCGACGGGGAATACCTGCTACATGGACTCAACCGAGCCAAGACGAATAAGTTGTTGGAATGTTGGCCGAGATCTCCGACTCTGGACCCACTTGGATCCCGACACGGTGCGGCGGCCGCCGCCGCCGACGTTGTGGATGGCGACGTGATCTACCACCGAGATTCAAGGAATAGTTTACCTAGCTATCGCACTTGAACCGAGACGTTATTCCAGAGCACAAATCTTGCGTGCCCATGCGACGAACGAGAGAAATATCGGTCGAGATTTCAACGCCATTATCCTTACGTAACTCCATGCCTTGATACTTGACATACAAACTAGGTCGGAGCACTCCTCTGCCAAGCCATTTCGGCATATTCTAGTGAGTGAATCGTATCTTTCTCTACGCAGCGTGACTGCTGAATATGGGGTACCACTCACGCCACTTCATAATCGAATAACTGGGAAATGAAGCACCCGTAAGAACAGTGCTGAGCCGAATCAGCGTCTAACAGCTATACCGGGAGGGATACAATGGTATAATAATAAGCAACCCCTATTCTACACAAATCTAATCTTTACATAATCGCCAACCAGTACACGTGACAAGCATGACAAGAGATATTGCCTTTGAGGACGATACAGACAACGAATGAACCTTGAAACACTAGACAGCCGCCTAGGTTTTACTCACAGATTGATGGTCAAATGGAATAACTAAACACTTAGACCGCATCAAGACGGAGGATATTCGGAACATCATGAGCAAGGCCGTGTACAGGGTAGATGCATAAATCAACAAGTTATGGCTAGTTCTAATAAGAATTATACTAACAAAAAAGTTCCTCTCGATCGTGAATGGATGACAACTGTGGAAACAATCAGTGCTTCGGGTCAGTTTATTCGCCCTCTAGTTGTCTAAAAGGCAGCGAGCCCCAGATGAACTGGTTTGAGAAAGATGTGCCTGATTGGATCTATACAACTTCGGAAAACGATTGGACATCGAATCAGGTTGCTCACGGGTGGTTCAAGCCAACTTTTCTACCCGAGACAAAGCCCCAGAGCGAAACTTCGTGGCGTTTGTTGGTTGGTACTCCGACTTATGCCGTCAAGATGAAGAACTGTGTTGATTTCCTCCTTATCGATCCATTCGGGTCAATCCAACCTAATTCAGTATCAAACGGAAACGTCTTAAAGGTATATGATATGTATTTTACGTATTGATGTCACAAGATGTGGGAATACGTAATTCGGATACGAGTCGACAGCTCTCTCATTTCCTTTCTCAATTACTTAAATTTTGTCTATAGTTGAAAAAGACCTAACTTTATACATGTTTCTGAAAAATAATGTTGTCTTCTTTCATTAGTTCACTCGCAATACTACTTCGGCAATTCTTCCTTGTCATATGACCAAACAAACGCCTTCCCTGGTCATCCAATTACATAGACCAACCTATATTACAACCAAAAAACCCGACGTGTACTTATACGTCAGAGTTCCAGTACTCGACACTAATATTTCGTATTTCAATCATCTCAAGCTTTCCAGAATAAAAATAATGTGCCAACGCCCTTTTAAAAGTTGCCTAGCCTATATCTCTATGTCGTGATAGATTCTGCAGGGCTAAGAGATCTCCCTCGACTATTGACAGAATAAATAGCGCCGTGAATGCCTTTCGCTGATAGACCAGCTTCGATACGATCTTGAATCATATCATCGAGAATTTTACTCATTTCTTCCACGCTCTTAGTTCTCTTGCATGGTTGTGAAAGCTTTTCCTCAATTATTTCATTTGTTGAATTCGAAATGTTCAATGCTTCACATGAAAGATTTCCAGGATATAAAAGGCTAGACTGGGAATTACGAAACTCACCGGCAGAACTCGAATTTATATGATCGTCAGAAGGGAACTTGATTAGACGAGAATCACGGTTGGATAGATCACGAGATCTTGCTGAGTTATGGAGGGATATGAGCAATCGATCTTTGTCATCAAGTTGAGCCTTGAGTTCAGATATTTCGGCATCTTTTTCTTTTAGGAGAGCTGCGACATTATGGTCTTCGCCTACCATAATATTTCTCCCCGGGTTGGAGAAGCCTACAGACGTCCTAGATTGACTTGATCGTCTGGCTTGAATTAGTCGCTTTTCTAATGTCTGACAATACCGTGTTTTATCGGCTAGATCTGCTTGTAATGCTCGATTTTGTGCGGCCAACGAGGCGTTACCATCGGCAAATTCTCCCAAAGAGTCTTCATCTTCTAAGGAGTCTTGTGAATTTCGCTCGATGTTACTTTTCTGTCTGGGAGCTTCGCCAGAAGTAGAAACGGAATTTTGCGAACCAGTACGTTCCAGCGATCGTCGGCCAAGAGTCGAGTGAGAAAGTGAAGTTCTCGCTGACAAAGCTGTGTTGTATGCAATTGTCGACGCCGACGAGATCCTTGGATTTGTACTGAGCGAAGAATAAGACCTGCCAGTATTCACTCCCATTGATTTTGAGCTCAAAATTAGCCGATTTAGATGCTCAATACGCTCTTTGAGCGCTGTTCGAGCGAGATGCATTTCAAGCATTTGTTCTTCATGTCGATTTTCTGCTTCTTTTTCTTTCTCCCTTTCATCGTCATCAAACTTGGCCCTTGCTTGATTCTCCAACTGAGATCTCAATTCGAGAATCTCCATTCGATATCTCTCAAGAAGCACTCTTGCACCACCATCTCCTCCTTGACCTAATGCTTCTTCAGCCTTTTTAGCATGACTTATAATATTATTTTTAGCTCTAGAAGCAAATTTCAGCGTATTGAGCGTTTCGTTAGTATGGGTACTGGAGCTTGCAGAGCTTCCAGCAGACCCAATCTGGATCGTACATAGAATGCTGACAAGAGAATCCCCTGAAAGTGCACCCTGTAAGAGTCGTGTAAGTTTACTATCACGATAAGGAAGATGCTTTCCATCTTTGTCGGTCGGCTTCCCATCCTTGTCTTTATCACCAGAGAGCTTCGCAATGACAGTTCCAAGCGTAAGTAAGCTTTTGTTGATGTGAGATCCTTCAGTTCTACGTTCTTTGTTCTCAGCTGCTCTTTCGGATCCGGCTAAGTCAATAAGGCTGAGTGTTGAGACTCGGACACCACTCGGCGCTAATGCTGAACGTTTGTTATCACCCATTGAGCCAGAGCCAGGAACCCTTTCGCGGCTCTCGACAACAATCTGGACTACAGCATGGCTTCGGGAGCTTCGAGAGTTGAATTGGGTGCTTGAGGTCCTCCTAGCTTGATCACCCCTAGCAATAACTCTTAGGAGCTGTGTTGGGCTTTGTACTATCTCTTCCTTTAAGGAACTAGCGTAAACACCCCTTTTACTGTCTTCTCGTAGTTTGATTTCTTCAGGTTGCGAAGCTCCGGGTCCTGTTCCACTGGGAGGACTGAGTAGATCGTGAATTTTCTCATTGTAAATTTCGAGGTAACTTACTCTGAGAAGAAATTCTCTCCCTGGAGTTTCTCTTATATATGAAAATATGTCAGTTATAGCCAGCGGTATAACTCCGGGTGAGGTTGCAGTCCCTTGCATCGAAAATGTCTTTCCTGTACCAGTCATCCCGTACGCAAATACAGTTCCATGATATCCTTCCATTACTCTACGAACTAATCTTTTGGCAGATGAGTCGTATACTTTGGCATTATTATCATGAGTTGTGAAGACGTTGTCTAGAATGAGCGTTAGAAAATAATCCTTGGTATTTATGAAAAAAATTACCATAATAGTAATCACCTCCTTCTTTGCCTTTATAAGCAACAAGCGATCTACGTCCATCAACCATCCACTCTCCTTCTGTTTTTCCTCCAGTACTAGCACCAGCATCTGGGCGTACTCGAACGCTTACGATAACATTTCCTTTCGCTTCAGAGGCTTTTGAAGAACAATAGCTAAGCGTTACATCTGAGTGAGATTCCCGCCTTTGTTCAGTGTCTACATTTTGGTCATTGTTCGCTACAGATTTTGAATAGTAGTCTTGGTCAGCTGAAGCGAAACTTTGAGATGGCGAAGAGTTTGAAGATTGTTCAAATCCCCTTATTCCTTTGACACTGCAAATTGATCGTGCATCATCGCCCACATTCGCAATGCTTGTCGCGGAGTTGTAGCTAGCACTCTGCTTAGGACTTCCAACTTTGCCGTTTTTGCCTCGACCGTTCTCCAAGTTAATTATCTCCGAAGTCTGGGTCTTTTTTGGCTGCTTGACCCTTTGCTGATTCCCTCCAGATAGTGGGCTTGGTGGTAAGTTCGTTGTGCGATCGGTGTCGGGAGGCTGAGGAAATTCATTTATTGCCAGATCTTTTTTAAGGATGCTAGGTCCAGTGCCTATACCTGAAGTTTTGCGGAACTTCGGAGTCGGTGTACTGCGCCCATTTGCGACACCAGGGTTAGAAACCGAAATAGGCGCGCGAAGCGTTCTGTTTATGTGTCCTGGAGTTGACGTTCCATTGATTGATGGTGAAGTTGATGAGATACACCCAGCTTTTTTAACAACACCAGAAGATATTGTAGTGGTTGAAGGTCCGTATGAAGACCTAGAAGGGCGTGGAAGAGTTGCAGCCATGGTGAGTTTTCAAGGGAGATAGTGATTGGAGAATAATTGTGGAATAGGCTTAAATCATGCTCCAGTATTAGCGATTATTCTAAACCTTAGGTGACATTAGACCTCAAGGGTCTACTCTTCTCCAGAAATAATTTTATTTAAAGTAGTGGAGTGAACCGACAATCGTCGAGAAAATCAAAGGTAGCTTTTGCTCTTAATAGATTTTTGAATACAGTATGCATGCAGTCATGTCCTTTCACTATTATTAGACCAGAACGCAGAATTTCGAATTTGCTTGTTATTAATTGGAATCGTTTTGATCAACTTTTTTATATCTAAAAAGGTTAATTGCTGAAATACTTATTTCTTTGATACGAGGTCTTCTCGTCAAACTCACAGGATCGGTTTAAAGTTAAGTAGAATCGACCTGATGGACCAGAAACCCTTGCTGAATTACTTGATTTTAAGTAATTCGCAGGTATTGTTGAAATTGTATAGTATCTGGGACGGCTGAAGTAGGTAGTAAGTACCGACTGTTACGGCTATGGGTGAAAAGGTCTGTATGCAGTGTCTTAACTCGATATAGCTGGTAAAGGCTGGAAATTTTAATATTGTAAATATGAAGCAGTATATGCCATCATAAAAGGCTAATTGTATGAAATACACATTGGTGACGTGTTTCGGGAAGTGAGGGTAGTGCAATTCATAAAAGTGACTCTGGACCTTAAGGAGTTTTGACACTGATGTATTTCCAGTATAGTTGTTTGAAAATCAGGTAAACAGTGATTTGGATAAATTCCAGTTAGTTGTTAGAATGAAAGATTCGGTTGCCGGTTGGTGTGGGAAAGAACTAGGTGGACAGAGTTGGTGTGGTTGTTGTGGAGATTGCTCTTTTTCCCAATATAAGACCTGGATAAGACCCGGGATTCTCGACGCACGGAGATCACTAGTACTAATAAAGTAAGACCCTTGGAGAATATATCTCCGCCGTTGTACAACATGTTGTAGCGTTGTGGAATTAAACGTCATTAAATGTCTAGCTGAACTTTAACGACATGACTACTTGGGCTCTTGCTACATAATCGGGTTTTTCGTTACATGCTTCATAGCGTCTGAGAAGATCTATGCATAAATTTGGATGGAGCTGGCCATTCTCTGCGTATTGAAGACGAGCTACATGTATTTAGTTTACAAATTATTCTAATGGGCATGGTTGACAAGTCTGCTCTGTACGATAACTACTCTTTGTCAAGAAAGGATAATACTGCCCAATTCATTCTCTCAGATAGATCAAAGAAGTTAGGCCAAATACCTCATTTGATACTGAGGATCGTAAATTAGGTTAATTCATATTTGCGCAATGGTGTTTAAGACTTCTTGCTTATGTAATCCGCCTTGTATTGTATATGTACGGTACATGTAGCTAAAAAAAAACCGTTTTTCTTATAGTTTCTTCTGACATAATTTCATTTAATAGTGAATCGAAAATTTGGTGGGCGTATAGCGATCAAAGATTCGCTAATCTTTAAGCGAAGTAAACCAAAATTTAGTCATTAATATTAATTACCCCAGGAAATAAAATATAAATAACTGTTGGAAAGTAGGCCATTTGGGGCTAGTTATGAAGTCACGCTGGTGTTGGTCACGTGACGTTAAATCTCTGTACTTAGTTTCACCTTCGTAATTATCATGAATGATATGGTTTACAACATCATGACTGAGGAACTCATTATTTCTCAATAATAACTATGAAATACTTCAATGTCATCACAACGCAACCCTCCCTCCTCGCTCAGAAAACACCACATCCATCAGGTCACTCGTTTTATCGCATCTGGAAGCTCCAAAACACATTATCAGTTGACTGTAGGTTAAAATTTCTATCTCTAACAAAAAAGACCCAAAAAAAACTAGTTTTTAGGCAGCTATGAAAGATAAAAGGCCCAAAGGTTGTCAGAGAAAGGGGTAATCAATGTAGAAGTGGAAGATTTGGGGTCACAATTTCTTTAAGCAATGAGGATCACTTTTAGGGGATGAGGATGAACGATTATAAGACTCTAGTTTGAGAAAATCTCTGTTGATTAATCTATCTCTAAAGTGGGATCTTTAAGGTTACACTGAGCAAAAAACTGGCAACTAAATCCGTGGATTTTCACAGAACATGTTCTAATAAATGTTGGTATAGTTCCAGGTCGCAATTGCGTAGGTGAGACAAGTCAGTAGCCTTTTCTTCTTATATTGATGTCTATCTCTAATAATACATGATGATACGAGTAGTGGAGAGCCA
>JAATOF010000768.1:0-25191 GCA_013170925.1 Podosphaera leucotricha | reverse complement strand
TTTTTTTTTTTTTTTTTAAATAATACATGTATATTGGTTAGTTTGTCTTAGGGCATTCATTTTTAGTGCCGGCTCTGTCCAGCACTTATCAATATCTAAATGTCGCAAATTAGCTTCAAAAAGGATTCTATACAATAGCTCCATTTACCTATTAGTATGTGTGTGTATTCAAATTCAAATACTTCACTTGATAATGCGATAACTGACAATGAAATAGTATCATGAATTTGTCTGAAATTCTATAGACTCCTTTATACGCATCCAGTATTTTAATTTGATGACTTCAAATTTTGCTGCTTGTAAATCATTACAGCTAAAATATTTCTCTAGAAGCTCTACGCTATGCTGAATTCTGTTCTGGGTGGTTTTATGTATCTCCCTCAAGAGCTGCATGTTGTCCGCTCCTTCAACAGCTTCTTGAAGCTCCATCACCTCAGCCAATAGTTCATGACTGGTCTCGGATAGTCCCTCTTGTGTAACATCAATTAAATGTAGACTAAGTAGATATTGAGCACGTAGCAATGGATCCAATAAAACTTTATAAGCCTCATTAATCTGAGCTGATTCTGCCTGTGCATGAGCTTTGAGGTCCGCTGAGTGACGATCTGGGTGAGCGATAGATTGGAGCTGGATAAATTCGCGCCGTAGGGCGCGCGAATCAACGCAAAAAGATCCCTCAGGCGGAGGTCCCTTGGGCAGCGATTTTGGGAAAAGGTCGTAGTATGTCTGGGTATCCTGAGATTTGAAGGCTGTGGCTGTTCGCAAGGCGACGGTTCCGCTGAAATTTCTCCATGTGTGCAATCGCTGCGTAGAGCAGCGGAACGAATAGCGTGAGAGGAAAGGTAGCGGGGAAGACATTACTGGGATGAATCGCCTGTTGATGACTGGATTTATAAAGGTTTTGACTACTCTGTATATATTTCAGTTGCAATATGAGCTCCACATAACTTTTTCTTGAGAAATACATGTATTTTACACGAACCTTTACAATGACATCATCGACTTGAAATGTACAACGCTAAAAAGGATTTTCAAGGGGTTTTAATTGGCATAAATGTACATGAACTTTCAGCGGAGAGACTAGACGCCTTCCAGGAATTATTTGAGGCCATGAGGAAGCGGCTTAAAATACGGACGAAGGATACTTGGAGCATGGATGAGTCAGGACTCGCGTTAGAAGTCTATACTAACTCAAGGTTGATTTTGAGTGTATATCAGCGGCAGCTCGAAAATTACAGTGCGCAGTCATATTCAATGGTCAGAGCTTTATCCTCGGAGAATCGCTGGACGTCAAATGCTCTACGAGTTGAGTGGTTGCACCGCATTTTTTTACCTGAGTCAAATCTCAATTCCAACCCATACTGCCTACTAACTCTTGACGGTCACGGTAGTCATGTTGACATTAAGTTCTTATAGCTATGCATACAGAATAGAATCGAACTTCTACTTTTACCTCCGCATGCGACCCACATCTTGCAGCCTCTAGATCTCTCGTTTTGCTATCGTCAAGTCAAACTACAGAAACTAAATCCAAGAGCTTGCAGCACGCGACGACTCAGCGCCAACAAAGAATGAAAGATTTATCGAATATTATCACAAAGCTAGGGAAGAAGGCCTCTCGGTGTTGGAAAGTTTTGAGCTGAACATTAAATTGGATTGGTGGATCAGATATCACGTAGAAGATATGCGCATGGAAACGATAAGGTCAAAACATCTTTTCTTCTTTTTTCTTCGAGGTTGGATCTTATGATTAAATACATTGGTTCTTTTATTCATTTTTAGCGCCAACGGGAATTCCAACGACAGGAGCTCAACAGTGGCCTGCAATTTGAATTCAAGTCTTCAATTGTCTGCAAGAATTCATCTTTAACCAATCCTGGTTAATGTGCGCCAGAGGAAATCTCGCTCAGTTATTCCAACACTTGGAAAAAATTATTCGGGCTATTTGACGTGCTGTTGGTCTCTATCCATCTAATAAAGATCATTTGATCAAATATTCACATTTATATGCCGCCCCATAACTCCTCCAGTGCAGTCTCAGGCACAAGAGACTATGCATGAATCTAGTCCATCGAACACCTCAGAAAGTCCAGGATCTTTTTGAGACCTGTAAATCTCCGGAAAAAAAGCATACAAAGTCATTTCTACGATAAATGCCCAGGCTGCAACAAGTTCCTAGATTTGGCGGGTACAGTTCATAGTATTTTAGAAGTCTTGTCTAGGCCCAACGCACTAGGATTCCCGCTCCCTAACTTCGCTCGTTTAACAGCGTCCGTGAGCGAGGCAATGCTTGATTTCTCGCGCCGGCCGTATGCGAGAAAATTTCTACTCGTTACCGCGCGACTAAATGGAAGATCCTCAAGTTCGAGACGTCCTATGTCACCATGTTCTACACTCACTGCTACGAACATAGACTATTGTCCATAGTCAGATTCATTCAATGGAAAACGATGTTCTAGCAGATCGACCATATTGTCCAAATAATTGAAGGTATCTTTCGATGGAAATTTGAAGGCCACTCCTATCAGCAACCTTCAACATTGGAACCCAAATTTCACTCAAATACGTCATCCCAAACCTTTCTTTCCTCAAATATCGCCGATCCAGCATCTCGAGATGATAAAAATTTCCCAACAGCTTCACAAACTCCCGATCATCAAGGCTATGTCCTCGATACTAGCAGATCAAAATAATATCGATGTAGAAAGTTGGGTCACTGGGCGAACTCCTGCAACTCTAAAACCCCCAGTATAAAACATTTAAACAATAACCAGACTTATCCTCATAAGCCAAGAATTCTTCAATCACGTTTTAATGACGAATTAAAAAACGCTACAAAATTTTAAGGAACAAAAGATATAAGCGTGAGAAAAATCCGAAAAATATTCATAAAAATTTCGTTGTCGAACAACCAGATTGCTCCTTAGTTTTAACCTTACCTATAAATCCAACCATCTTCCCAATTATTAGTTCAACTCCAACATTTATCGTATTTACATCCATGTCAACTATTACTACTCATTGGCACTCATCAACCCCTAATTTTGCCTCTCGTTACACTAGTATATATATTTACCAATTCCCTAGCCTATTCAGCAAATACCTTGGTCGCACAGAAAAACTTTTTAATACTCAGCATATTATCGATACTGAAAACTACGCCCCAGTCAAACTTCCACCTCGCCATTAAAATCCAGCTCAACAAGATGCTATCCTCAACTTTTGTAAAACTTACAAAGGCTCCATCACTAGAAGAAGCAAGAGTCCCTGGTCCGCACTGATTTTGCTATTGCCAAAAGATTTCACCCACTATTTAGTAATCGTAAAAATCAGTCCGGCGTATCTGCACTGACTACAGAAAGCTGAATTAATTAACAAAAAAATATGCCCATCCTCTTTCAAACACTCAAAAAATGGATTTTGGCAGATATCGCTCCACAAATATTCCTGCGAAAAAACAGTCTTTGTTACACCTTTCGGTATATTTGAATGGCTTGGTATGCCTTTTGAGTAATGTAATGTACCCGCAACCTTTCAAAGTATGATGAACGAAGTTTTATAACCCTTTAGACCGTTTGTCTCTGGTCTTTTAGACGACGTTTTTGTCTTGGGAAATACGATGGATGAGTTAAACTCAAGACTATTACAATTTTTTTCGCACTTTACAGACTATGACCTTCTCTTTAACCCTGCAAAATGCCGTCTATTAGTTACGCAAGGCGTTTTTCTTGAATTCCTTATCTCTCAAAATAGAATTGCATCTGGTCCTGAAAAGGTAGCGGCAGTCCGTGATAGAACCATGCCTAAAACAACCTCTGAGATACGGGGATATGTTAATGCAGCAGGGTATCTTAGATCGCTAACAAAAGATTTATCTCAGATAGCTGGACCTCTCACAGATCAATCTTCAGGACCCAAAAATGCACCTGTTAAACTCAAGGAAAATTCAATAAATTCTTTTGGAATAATTGAAGATGCACTTATATCGATGCCGGTAATTAAAAAATGATTGGTAACTTCTTGTTGTCATAGAAAATGACGCTTCACAACGTTTCATTGGAGCAGTCCTCTTACAACCTCAACTGTATACTTCAAATAATTCTACTCTCTCAGCTCTGCATCCAGTCGTTTAATTTTCCCGTAAGCTTAATGATACACAATAATGCTATTCCACTCTGGAGCGTGAAACCTTGGGCATTTTACTAGCGGTATTGGGTAGAAGGTGGAGACATTACTTTCATTACTGATCACGAATCCCTCAAAACAATATCTACCAAAACCTAACAACTGTCATAGATCAACCATATCTTGATGGCAAGAAATAGAGGATCAGAAGAAGTTTGTATTCTATCTGGAGAAAGAAGTAAGCTATCTCGTAGTCCTACAATACCTACAATATATATACATAATCCTCCCTCATCTTCTAGGATGACAATACCATAGCCTTAACGCCACCAAAGGCACCTGAAACTCATTGTAACTAAAGGTGGCGTATTCTCATAGCTTGAAGTCACCCTTATTCCAGCCGGTCCCTTTGTGTGACAGTGTACCTCCCCCGCCTAGTCTCTGCACGCCTATGTATAGGCGACAGGACTACCAAGGTTCTTCTGAGCGCGATCGAGCATGCTACGGGCTGCCTCGAATCCTGTCTCGTTTCAAATGCCGACTTGCAAATACCGTACCCCTGCTTCTCTACATCATTCAAACCTTTGAAAAGCCTAAGCACATCATTAGCGACAATGCTGACTGCCTCAGCGGAATCGAAGCCCAAACTTTTCAGAAATCTCATAGTCTTTGTTTCACTCGTACGACGTCCGCTAGATGGCGGAGTCATGGTTAAGTAGAACAAGCTCGTGATATATCTACGAGTCATAGTTACAATTGCCATTCATCACACATAGAGCTTAGAGCATGAGCCGCTGCTACTTCTGACGCTTTTTTTGCCTCCTCCCCAGCCAAATTACTTTCTTGCTGGGTCTGTAACGTCGCCTCGTGGTCAATAGCAGTCATGATACTATCTACATTACGGAACCGCTCGTCGGGGTCATCGTGAGCCGGCTTTCTCGCGCAGGTAATCTCCAAGCAATCTAGTTTATGTTGTTTAAGATTTTTATTTTCAGCGCGAAGCTGAGGTGGTCGAGTATTGGCCTCTGCTATAGCCTTACCTGCTTTGCTCAGTACTTCGCGAGTACTTGAGATATTTTCAGATAAACATAACTTTTGTTGAGACTTGTAAAGAGCTTATGAGCTCCGAGGGGTATCAAGTAACTCATCCGATATGTTTAACAACTGATGTATGGATTGGGAGTGACTGGTCTGCCAATTATTTCGGATGGCTGCAAAACAATGTTTGGATGTATGGGCACAGCCCAGCTGCTTTCCGTCCAGCTCTTACAACTCGCTCTGATAATCCTTCTTCTCTTGCCTTGTTGTATGATATTACAAAGCGCTCTTTCTTGATTGGTACCGCATCATCAAGGACAGAGGACCTGGATCTCATTTTGGTACTTGGACTTCAGTACTGAGAAAGGAGCAAGATCCAGTGGCTAAAGGAGATGGGAAGTATAAGGTGGTAGGTAGAGGAGGTGAATCTTATGAAGTTTGCATAGCCACAGGAAGTCAATGAGTGTGCGAGACCCGTGGCGGCCATCAAGAAGAGGACGATTGCAATCATGAGACGATGACGAATTTGGTATAAAGATCCGTTTCAGCTACTCATATCCTATGGAATAAGATGTCCAGCCATTGTCTGTATTTACATAACCCCAGTCCGGAGCATCTTTTGCAGGAAACCACGTTGATTGCAGGTGTTTTCTTTTCAAAACAACTAGGCATTGTAGCTTAGTCCTGGTGACTGAAATGGTCTCAATTATTGATACCCACTCGCGATTTTCAGGAGACTTCACATCTGCCTTATTCTTTGACAAGCTTGCAAGCACCCGAGTAGTAGAACAAACCCCCCAAGAGCAACTCCAGTTTCATCCATATTTCATATATCTTGGTACCGTATACCTAGCTCAATTCGAGTGCGTTCATGGCGTTCAAAGCGTTCCAAACGGGCTCGAATGGTTTCTGGAGTAGCTCCTGTTGCTCTGGAGCTTTCAACCTTTCGACTAACTGTAGATGCAGCGCGTGGGTTACGTGTGATGAAGTGAGAGACCCAGAGTTGACCAAGAGGCTCATGGTGTTACGGGTTCTACCAGATGTGTGGTGGCTGGGCTAGATTTATGTAACCTTATGGGGGATTCTGATTGATCTTTTATACATATATAGCAGCATGTCTTTCTCCCTCCAAGGGATATGGACCTACATACATGTAAAAGCGATTCCCCTTCTATAGCCAAATGCTATACCCATTTGGGCTAGTCCTTATTTTACTTTATACAAATGATGTAACTAGAGAGTAAGGGGAATAGGGAATGAACGATTGACTGTAGATAACAGAAGAATAGAGCGCATAGAGGGCTTGGTGACCGGACTGTGGAGATGATTAGGCGGAAGATAACGCAAATTATTGTAATAGACTTTATGAATTGTTTGAGAAGTTTACACACTGCATACAAAAAGATGCAAAGCTACTCCATAGTTTCCAGGTGAGATATACTCAAGGTTGCCTACTTGAACTAGTAGGTCTTTGATGTAATGAAAAACTTCATGTATATATCCGTTCAGATTAATCCTACCGTTATACTCTCAAATCGTTATATCATCCAAAGCTAATTTCTTATACGCCGAATAGTGTAATTAATTATTATTTATTTTGTTGCGCTTCTTTCCATGCAGTTGCGGGCCAAACTCAGCCTTACTTGTGATATTTCTACCTCTACTTATACCTCTTTGGAGCTTATTCAAGGTTAATAATGACTATGGTGAAGTGCCATCCGGCCCTCTCCCAAAGGCTCAGGATACAGCGTATCTTTAGCGCACCTTGGGATAATATCCTCTACAAAGGTAATTATAAATTATTACATGCATCTTATTAAAAAAGAAAGATCTCTTCACCTCGAAAAGTGTTGTTTGATATAGAAAAAAACTAGGTCTCCCTGACTAATTGATAAACCTCTGACAGCCATTTCAAGTCATGTAAGTTGCTTACGAGAAGAGTGGGTTAATTAGGTGAACCAAGTTAATGACGAGATACAAGAATATGTTGACAGCCGAGGTTTAGTGATAGCAAGAACTGATGATTGTTAATTAGTAAGTAATTAATTAGCTGCGTAATTTTTGGAACACGCTTACCCAAATTAATATTGGGACCACTTTTATCAGATTTAAGATCTGATTTGTAAGATTTCCGTCAGCAAGAGAACCAACTTAATTTGCTTTCGAGCAAAGTAATGCAAAGAAGCGTCCAGTATGGTTCGACAAAACAGTGGCCATCCGCTAGCTACTAGCTGATTGGCACGCCGACCTTTGGGGGCGATGGTTTTTCTGAGATAATTTTGCCAGGAGAAATATCCAAGGTAAGAGCGGGCGGGCGGTGAAGGAGGAACGCAGAGGGGAGCAGCTGATTGACCCACGACCAGATACTATCAATTTCCGCGCTCCCCTCTCTCGCTCATTATATATCTCAGATTCTCGCACATCTTTACATGATATCTCCATGTAACACAATGACCGAAAATTTATACTTAACTTACAATGAAGTGAGTCCGACATTTCCCGCTGAAAATCATGTTTGTTAACCCCTGATTTCAGATTCACAAACTCTGTCGAGAAGCAGCTACTCGAATCTTAGATGAATTCAATCCCCAGTTAATAATTGCGATTGGTGGTGGAGGATTTGTACCAGCACGCATTCTTCGATCTTTCCTCAAACGACCAGGCTCCCCAAACATCCCCATTCAAGCCATTGGCCTCTCACTTTATGAAGAGCTTCCCACCATAAATGCAAACCTTACGTCTGATCCAGAACAACTTGGTACGAAGATTACCCGCACACAATGGCTTGATTTCAATAGCTTAGGCGACATGCAAAATCTGATTGGGAAACGTATTTTGATCGTTGATGAAGTTGATGATACAAGGACCACTCTAGAATATGCCGTCAAGGAACTTCAGAAAGATATCGAAGTCGCACGACAAAAACAAGGTGGAGTGGGAGAAGAAACAGTTTTCTCGATATTTGTTTTACATGTATGTCTGCAGCATTGATGATGAAAAACAAAAAATAAAGACTAATTATTTTTTGACAGAACAAAAATAAAGAGAAAAAAGGTTACCTTCCTGAGGAACTAATCAAGAGCAATCGATATTTAGCTGCAAGGACAGTAGATGATATTTGGATCCGGTATCCATGGGAAGCAACAGATATTGATGAGCATGATAGATGCGCTGGCCTCGGTCACGAAACATCACGATGTTAACGGTAAACAATTTACATATAGAGAATTTAGAGAGATGTTTCATTCGTGAGAGAGTTGTATGCCACAGATTGAGAAATATTAATGACATACTATTTAACGCAGTAAATAGATATCTGTTTCAATATAGAGTGTGAATGGATGGTTAATAATGTTTTGGTTTTTGAATAGTCTGGGCAGTGTATACATGAATAGCTACGTCATAGTCTCTGATGGTCCGTGCTTGGTGCAAGAGCTCTTCAACGAAACGCACTACATGTACTAATTTTAGCCCTGCGCGCACCACCAACTAAGTCATGACATCAAGGTACATTGCTCCCCAAGAAATTAGAAATATTGTCAGTATTAGTCCGAGTCCATCGCCGACATCAAATGGTAGAAACACAACGCTCCGCGCCGCCCTAATTTCCATGTTTTTGACGGTGAAGGACATGTGAATGAATGCATCTCAAAGTTGAGATGGAGTGTGGGGGGGGGTCATGTCGGGTATTTTTTGAATGACATGCCAGTATTGTCCGTAGCGGGCGGTGGGGGAGCGTTAATACTATCCCTCCCCCCTGTTTCACGGTCGGGGACGAGTTGGGGCGAATTAGGACGGGGACGCGAACCATTCATTGCTTCTCGGATTAGGTATCACGATGTCGGAATGATCACGAGTGTCATTGACTTGATAGTACGAGTAGAAATTGAAGATGATTCGTGCACGATCGATGCTATTTTATTCTCACGGCCCTTATGGCGATGTCCAAAACACGTGTACGGTGTGTGCGTCTTGTCGAGAGGCGCCATGACTGAAGGAGAAGTGTTGTAAACACGACTGATGATGGGTATCGAGAGTTTGTTCGCTAGGTAAAGTACAGATCGTATTTGCTCTAGGGATCTCTTCGATACAGCCACGGCACATCTTTCAGGTGGCTTGTTTACTCCTATGCTAATTGAGGTTATTTCGTTTCATATATACAATCAGAGGGAACACAACGTCACAACATCACCCATCGAGATAATTCTACCTGCTGAGTAACGTGGAGTCGAGAAATTTCAAAAAATCGATACCCATCATTCCCAACGCGCCCAACGAAAACCAATCCAAGTAGCAGTCTCATATCAGAAGTAGTGCCCTTGTTCAAAATCACAAATTCAATCCTTGTCCCAGAAGTCGATTATGATTCACACTCCTCATTACCATTGCAAAAGTATCAGACGTCATCCCATGGATATAATTCGACGTTGCACCCACATGATTGGCCAAAAGGTTAGCGACGAATAAAAATGAAATTAAAATTAAGTATATGTAGCAAACTTCCCACCAATGATCGGTCTTCACTTCGGTTTCAATGAAAGCTTTATCGGTGAGGGTACTGATAGAGGGAGACGGTGTAGATGTTTCCTTTGCCGGAAAACGATCATGGGTTAGAAAATATTCAATAAGAGCATCTTTCTCTAACCATCGTTCTCGCAGCCAAACGTTAAATTTTTCCTTGTCATCAAGTGGAATTTGTTCCACTTGAAAGCGTCGCCAGTACATATTTACAGATGGTGGAGGCTGTCCTTGAAGAAACATGGTGCGAAGAGTGTAAAAATCTTGGCCATATTCACCGCGTTTGACACCCTCATATGCCAGTGTACAGTCATACAGGTAGTCCACCGTACCTCTGAGTTCATTCATGCAGTAGAATAATCCAGCGCTGCGAGGAAGAAGCACGTGATCCATATCTTTGATTCCAAGTTCCTTCGCCCAAGTGGAGCTCCTTGCTCGCGTCTCGATGCTTGCATTTGTACCTTCAGGGAAAAGGATCAGCCACATAGGGTTGAGACGATGAGTACCTGAAAAAAACGACCAGCGGGCTTCTTTTAGTTTGCGAAGACGGTGTGAAATACGGGGAGCATCGGTAGAAAATTTTCGAGACATGAAAATGAAGCCGTAAAATTGCATTCCCCACCCAATTATTGGAACACGCTTCAAGGACTCTTTCAGGATGATGTAGATATGACCATGCATTTTGGGCTTATTTGTGTACGCAGCCCACCATAGATAGAGCCAATCTGAATAGAGCTGATGGTTTGCAATCAAGACGACCCGTTCGGGGAAATGACATTCCACACTCCCATCTGCTGTTTTGTGTAGCTGATCTGATACGGAGCTATCTCCACTGATTCGAATCGTTGTCGGTGATAGCCATTGCGACAACGCTGTAACGAAGGTACCAAAAAACTGCTTTGTCAAAGCCATGTATGCGTAGTACAGATTCTGGTTAATTAAATATAATGGAGACCCGATGAGCTGAGTGAGGACAATTCTGACTTGGTCAATAAGAGGGCCGGGAGGTTAGAGCTGGGACAACTAACACAGCACAGGACGAGCAGAAATATCCAATAAAAAGAAGAAGCCGTAAAATTTGAGCAATTCCACCATGTTTGATCTCTCCACCTGGATGTAGTGTATCTTGCTTCTGGATAGTCTGGTGCTTTTTCACATCTGGATAGACCTGCCGGTGTCGTACTTTATTCTCCATCTTAAAAATCACCCCTGACGGACGGGCGTATATACAGATTCACGTCTCTGCCAAGCCCAAAGTTTCGGACTCTTTTCCAGACTGGCGACTTATAGTCAGAATATTTAGTGCGCAACAAGATCCGACTTGGGGGGCCCCGTGAGTGTAGGAAAGCTTCGGCTGAGAGCAAACCATGAGACAGTCGCTAATAACCTTTTTAAGTCCGAATTTTCTAATGCAACGCAAGACTTTCTTCACAAAATCTTGTCCAGTTACTTTCTTTTGGGAGAAACGTAATGTGTACGTTTCGAAGATCTTTGAAACATTGTGCACGGGGAGACTCATGGAGTCCCCTCTAGATTTCTTTCAGCACGATAATACGCTAACTTACCAACTTGGCCATCGATAGCTGCCATCAATACTTAGCCTCAGCACGACGAGTGGGGGATTCGCATAAACACGAACCATTACCCGAACGTAGGAATTACGAAGAGAATGTGTAAACTGCGACGAATGGATACCTAAGACTAACTCATACCCCTTAGGCTTAGGCGGGTGGCTGGTCACACTAACGGGAATTCGCTTGTGATAGGTGTAGGTAGATAAGGGTTGTCTAATTGATCCGAATATGCAACTGAAATGATATTTTCCATGTCTGAGAGGATAACATGCTTTCAGACCTCTTGCCAGATTATGGCACTAAATATTATAAGGTAGCCTGCTTACTTACGTGACTTTTCTGAAAGATGATCGTGAGGAGGAGGATTCTGACAGTGAGTTGTCTGAGAGCATTCAGTTCCTCCACATCCACAAGAGAGATTATAGATGTCAGAAATCTGCCAAATAGAATAGTGCCTAAATATCTTGGTTAATAAATCTGCATCTCATACTAGTTATATGCTAACTATCAATAAGAAACACCACATAGTGACTTGCTGTCCCTCCAATGGCCCTCTCCTCCTCAAAATATCCTCATCGTCAAAAAAGAAAATGCACCAAAAGTTACGGAAAGCTCTATTGAATTTGCACGGTTGGGCCCATTGGAAATGTATTACTATTTCTTTGCTGACATTTTAGCTATGTCCACAATAATTACCAAAATGTCTCGTTAATTTTCGAAGCTAGAGTTGCAGCAATAATGCAAGAACGTCTGAACTTTCCAATTCATATCACCGAGTCAAAGAGTATTCTCGCATCTAAAGTGGACTTGGTGGCGACTCTTGGCGGTGATGGCACAATTCTGCATGCGTCCTCTCTCTTTAACGCTAATCTCCATGTACCCCCCATTCTCTCGTTTAGTATGGGTTCACTTGGATTTTTAGGAGAATGGAACTACACTGAGTATAAGCGGGCCTTCCGAGAAGTCTTTATGTCTGGAGCTGGGGTCGGATCGCCACTCTTGCATGATCAGCTGCATAGCGGCGACGCGCGATCCAAGGACGAAAAAGTCCTCACGGGATGGTCAAGCATTCGAGGTAAATCTCTCGGTCTCTCCCGAGGTTCCAAAATTCTACTTCGCAATCGCGTCAAGGTTGGGGTATTTGATGCTGCAGGGAATCGATGTATGGGAGACATACCTGCAGCTGCTTCCCACGGAGATATTTGCGCCATGAATGAGGTTGCTATCCATCGAGGCAATGAGACACATTTAGTCATCATCGAAATTTATGTGGGTGGGAGATTTTTAACTGAAGCGGTCGCAGATGGAATAATTATCGCTACACCTACCGGGAGTACAGCATACAGCCTTAGCTCAGGTGGGTGTATCGTTCATCCGCTCGTGAGCAGTATTCTCGTGACACCAATTTGCCCACGTAGTCTCTCATTTCGACCTCTGGTCCTTCCCGCCAATACACCCATTACTCTCCGACTGAGTGAAAAAAATCGAGGCCGAGAACTTAACGTAAGTATTGATGGTCGAACAAAAATCAAAGGTGTCGGTGTTGGAATGGAAGTTCGTGTTTGTGCAAATGATATTGTGAGAGGAAAAAATTGGGTCGGCGGTGTGCCTTGCGTAATGCGTGGTGTCAAAGGCGGCATGGATGATGATGGCTGGGTTGGAGGGTTGAATGGACTCTTAAAATTTAATCATCCATTCGGTGAAGCTCATTGATCTGATGGAATGAGTGTAATCCTCTACTTACCATAGGGAAATGAGTTAGAATTTACTTGGAGGTCATACAGTGGAATGTTCCAATAAGAGAATGGGAAAAGTATCTCGCATAGCTAGAATTTTTGTAGGCTATTAATGTTCATAATGTAGCTATCTCATAGAAAGAGTGTTTTATTCCTCTTGGTTCCAATCATATGAATAATGCCACACACAGGTTTCGCGACTCATCTCCCAACGCCAAACTCCTTGAAAAAAGATGCATCTAGATCAGGATTGTATCTTTTTATTCTTCATAGTTTTGTTAACTTCTTTGGATAAAGCTATCAGTTCCGGATCGTCATTTTCCATCACTAATGCTTTTCTTAACCACTCTCTGGCTTCACGTAACCGCCCCATTTCGAGCAAACTTTTACCTCCTCTCCACCAGGCCTTCACATTCCCCGTCTCTTTTGCATACACACTTGCTTCGGCGTCTACGGCTGCCTCGGGCCAATTCTGTATAGCCATGTGTGCTTGAGCTCGATTTGCGTAAAGCGCCGCAATTTCTTCTTTCATCAACTGACATGCTTCCCAGAGCGGTCGTTTGAGCGCCATTTCAATCCCCAAAGTATATAGTCGCACCGCTTCTGCGTGCTTTCCCTGGCGGAAGCAAGTGTTACCAGAATCGCGTAGTTTGTTGATGTGAATCGAATACTTGGGATTTACTGGAGCTGGAGGTGGTGGAACCGGCTGGCCGATATTGATGAGATTACGATGCAGTTCATTCAGTGCTGTCAGCTCTCTCTGAAGAAGGATTGAATCTGACGTTGTAGTCACGGCTTTGGAGGTAGATTCCATATGAATTGGGAGCAATGTGAAAGTCTCAGCTCCTTCCATGATGATTGATAACGGATAATAACGTAGGGTGAAGTTTTTAGTCGGGCCGATCGGTAGGTTAGGTGCAGTAGTAGATTTAGATAATTCTTTTACTGCGTGAACTCTCCCTCTTCGTCGGCCCCCAAGAAGATTTCGGACGAAGTGTCATGTTTATCACGTGCTTTGGATAATCCTTGATGGTATCAGATTGAAAGCGGAAGCGATCTATAACTAAATTACCGGAGCGATAAGGATGTAGCTGTTTCATGGCACATACCTTCTCTAGGATATCACATCTATTGAAATAAGCGCTATTCTGATGGGTTTAAGGTCTATCAGAATGTTTATAGTTGAACCTCGTACAACCGGTATGAATTGAGTGGGTAAAATGTAGCTAATCTTTGTAATAAGGACTAGAGGGTAGTGTAAGACAACTTTGTAAATTAGCTCAGCAACTGTTAGCCCAACTATGAAGAGTCGACATCAGATAAACTCTTCTTCACCTTCGCCTTCACACCCAATCCCCATAGGTGCAATAAATCGCAATGTGGATTAATCTCATGATTCTCTTCTTTTTTTTCTCTAAACACTGACTGATTTTCTTGCTTAATCAAGGATACTGTTAAACCACAAGTCATTTGTAAATTACTGCCAACAACTAGGCAGTTTAAGAATGATTCAAAAACGAATGTTGATGGAAGTGTGAACTTTTGCTTATAAAATACCAATTAATATCAATTTTAATGGTATTTGGTTTGATACTGCCTATGTTTGAACAATCTGCCATGGCCTTTTTCAAAAAAGAATAAACCTTATCATCCGTTTAGTGATTGTAATTTAATCAACACTGGGGAATATCTGAGAAGTATAAGGTCTTAAAACCTAGAAATCCTCAACTTTGAAACCGTTGAACTCATCTTCTAAAGTTCCCTACAATGTATGCAGGTTATTGATTGGGTTGGGGAGCATTCTGAATGATGGAATCTTCTGAGGTAAAGTTTTCAGTCTTTTTATAAGAGTCTTGTAAAGTCTAAAGCTAGTTTTCGTAAAAAAAGGTCACGTTTGATCTTCTGCTAATCTACAATCACTCTGAGATTTCCCCCGTGATTTTTTAACAGTTCGTAATAGTTTCTATGAAACTGGTTTCTTCGGTTCTGTTACTTCAAAAATTTGCACCTTTAAATATGGCCTGAGAAATCACATAACGCCTTATATAAAACATAGAGTTCTTTTTCCAAATTTTGTTCAATTTATTTCGGTTTGAGACATTGAATCTATTTCTGGAGCGATGTTTTAATTTGAGATTATCTGGGACTGGGTTGCGTATTTCCTCAGAAGCTCTATCCTTTCCCGTAAAAATTTAGCATAACCCTTGACCATTTCTAAGGCTTTTTATTTCTCTTTTGAAGTCATAAAATAAATTGAAATTCGATCTTGTGGCAGGATAGACAGCAAATTTGATGGAATTTTGTTGAATAACAATTCTTTCAAGGAAATCAAGACGATTTGCTTAGAGCTGGGACTCCCGCTCGCAGGCTGGTTCCGGTCTTTAGTAGTATATCGAAGTCATTTTCTTACTTATTCCAAACTGAAATTAGCATGACATAGAACAAAAAAGCTGAGCAAAGCGCCTATCACAGCATCGATTAAACCAAAGGTTCCTGGAAACCTAAGGAAGATTTAATCAGTAAATTACCCATCGTCGAGGTTTCTTTTCTGCAGTTGTGACCCGTCATTTGTTTGTTCATCTGCGACCATGACGCAGTTAATAAGCTGAGCGGAAGAAATCAAGTGCTTGTTTTGTCGGTAACATTTGTTGTATAATGACGGTGTTGCAACTAGTGAGTTCACGTTACTTTAATTAGGTCATACACCGTGAACTTTAAAACAGACAACCCAACCACGGATCAAATGTCGATGGAACTTATTTTGTACTGCAACCACACTCATGCGCGATCATACACCAATATAAATAATTTTGAGAAATCGGAGCACCGGACAAATCATTTTGTTTAGTGGTGAGATGATCCAACTCCAAAAGGCTCCTAAACTTGAGACCTGAGGCAGGGAAGTGTTCTTTACTGCCGGGAGCAGTACTGAAACTAATTATAAACAGTTCGTGATGAGTAGACTTTTTTTTCAACAACGATTCTCCTCACTCCATTCTCTACCCGACCATGGTCAAATGGTTTCTGCAGATTTTAATCTGCTCGCAAGTTGTTCTTGAAGCTGTAGCTTATACGGCGTTATCTGACAACACGCTCAAAGGAATTCCTTCTCCGGGCCCAGACTTTGACATCAAGACTGGCGGAATATTAGCACCAATCTTGATTCCCAGAGTTTCAGGTACAGAAGGCTCGAAGAAGGTGCAACATCATTTCGTTGACTGGTTTCGTATCAACCTCCCGAAGTGGAAAGTAGAGTTTCAGAATTCATCTTCAACTACGCCAGTGACGGGAAGTAAACAAGTACCCTTCTCAAATATCATCTTTACGCGCGATCCACCATGGGCCCAACCTGGAGATGTTGGACGCCTCAACTTAGTCGCCCATTATGATTCTAAATATGATCCCCCCGGTTTTATTGGTGCCATTGATAGTGCTGCCCCCTGTGCAATGATAATGCATGCTGCAAGAACTATCGATGAAGCTCTCACCATGAAGTGGACTGCTTTGGAAGACAAACCTTTTAAAGGCTTAGATGGAGAAAGGGGGGTTCAGCTTATTTTCTTGGATGGTGAAGAAGCCTTTTTGAGCTGGACAGATACCGACTCTCTCTATGGCTCTAGGTAAGGAAACATGATAGATTGCTAGAGCTTTCATGCTAAAAATGTAGATCTTTAGCTGAGACCTGGGAGGCGACTCCACATCCTGCTATGTCAGCCTACCGTAATTCTTTGAGTTCTATCTCTCTTTTCGTTCTCCTAGATCTTCTTGGGGCACCAGGCACAGTGATTCCATCATACTTTGAAACAACGCATTGGGCATACAAAAAACTTGCCGAGATTGAATCTCGAATGCGCTCATTGAGTCTACTTAAATCGAATGCTCCTAATCAAATCTTTCCTGATAGCGAAAAAACTTACTTTCAGCCTGGGTTTATGATTCAAGACGATCATTTGCCATTTATGGCTCGTGGCGTAGAAATACTTCACCTCATTCCATCTCATTTCCCCAGTGTCTGGCATACACTTGCGGATAATGGAGAAAATTTAGACATACCCAGTTCAGAGGATTGGGCCAAAATTATGACTGTTTTTCTTGCAGAATGGATGGACTTGGAAGGATTCTTCTCCTTTAATCCGCATCAAACGTGGAAGAAGAGTGAGCTGTGAGTCGTCTGTGCTGCCTATCGAAGCATAATCTTACACCTGGATCTAGAGATTAATTCTTTAACCATACTACACATCAGTAGTTATACCTGCCTGGATGTAAACAATTTATCGACGGCACTCTTATATAACGTTGAATTTACAGATCAAATCGCAAAGTAGCGATGTACCAACATTCGACTAAATAATGTTCTTCAATACGACATCTGGGAAACAGAGATTCAATCAATTCGCTATTTTAATATACGCTGCAGTACCGAATTTTGATTGAATACGCTATCTCAATGACTAAATTGGATTCATACTTGGAAAGGAAAGATTACGCTCAACCTATTCACTATCATAATACAAAAAGACCAGTTAGCCAGATAAATTGGCCACTATCTAAGAACTTAGTGAACAGATACTCATAATCAATCTACTTCTCTATGAGTAATCAAGGAAAAAGCTGTAAACTGGCAGTTATTGACGCGGCATAAGATTTCCGCGTTGTGCGTTATGTATGAGGCTATCATGATAAGATTATGGATTCAAACACTTAATTCTTCAATAAAGTTGGGATTTCAACTATTGTAGTATATTTTCAGACTGGTCCTATAGCGTGATGTAGTTTAATTCTAGCATCTCAATAGGAAATACCCCACATGTACTTGGTCTTGTCTTCAGTAAATAAATTTCTTCATATTTTGGAACACACAAAAAGTCTGAAGCTGTAGTTTGATGGCTTTAGGAAGCGATTTAAATACGCGAAGACAAATGATGTCCTTGTGCCTCCGATCTGCAATACTTTAACTTCGCTGTAGCCTCCTTTACCCAATGATCCATTTGATCTTTGAGAAGTTTTCTTTACTTCCTTGCTTGCTTTTTCGACTGGATTGCCTCACGCTCATCTGCCTTGTTTGCAGCCCTTTTCTTACTCTCTTCCGACCTTTGCTGCTTCCTAGTCGCTTTGGCATTTTCTCCAGCTGCTCTGACCTCTTGTGGTGTAATGAGATTAGTAGGCATTGTCTGTTCCTGTAAGCTACTGTAGCCGATCGGCTCCTTCCAGATAATCGTCTGTGGGAGGTCGCAGGAGATACACTGTGAGCCTTTGCATATTCTCGTGAATTCCAGGCACTAAGCAGCACTGGATCCAATTTTATCATTGATTCTTGGTACTGAGACGACATTCTAGCTTTGTTCTTTAAAGTGATTTCTTGATCAGACAAAAAATACTAAATGCTGATTACTGATTGCTGTCTATCTACGTATGCAGGCGGATGACTAAGTTGGGGATGAGTATGCTGTCTCATTTATGGTAGCGCGTTCTGTGTTTGATCTTTCGATAATGAAAATTTTCGTGATGAATGACAGGGAATGGCTGATTCAGGGCGAAGAAATGCACACCATCTACTATATCTGGTTAGCTTATTTGGAATAACGTTTATGCATCTCACTCTTGGTTCTCGTGCAGCCACGCTTAGGTTCGGTCGGTATACTACTTACTAGGTGGATCACCCTGACACGACTAAAATGCATTTCTAAGATTCAAATCGGTCCAAAGACGTTCTTACGAGATTTGATGTAGAATGTGTGAACACAGATATAACATGAAAAATGGGTGCTCTAAGCTTAGTCATCTTATCTAGTACATGTATGCAACTTTTTTCCTGGCACAATTTCACACAAGAGATTATGAGATGCTAAAGTATTGTATCGGAGCAAATATTCAAAGGCATTCAGTGAGTGGAATGTTGCTATTCTAACCAAAAATATGAATTGCCCAGGTGTTCACTCTTTCGATGACTGATCGCTCTTTCCAACTAAATATTTCCATACGTCTCTCGTACCCAATTAGGGGCAATGATTACTAGTCATTTCCTCGTGGACAAGAATTGCAGTTTTTTCACCAAGGCTGTACAATTCGCCGAGTTTTAGGCAAGGCTGAATTCTAATCGACGTAGGTATTCAGGGACATACCGTTCACACTTCCCGTCTAGATGGATAATAGATTCTCATGGCCGATACACTCGAATCCCACACGTCTGATTCGGACGCGGCTCTCGCGAGTGCTGCAAACCAAGCACGCCTACGAAAAGAGCGTCGCGAGGCTAAGATCCGGTCGGGAGGTTCAGCTCGCTTGAACAAGATTACAGGACTCGGCGGTGTGCGACGAGGTGTGAGGTTTCTTTAGCTATCTCCCTCTTTTCATCGTCTACTCAACTAATATCATCTCTCATGAAGATTTTTCCTCACCTGATTCTTCGCGAGTCCATGCAGATCCCGAAGAAGTTGACATCTCAAATCTGCGTTACAATCCTGAAACATCGGCTCTTCGCACCGAACCTCATGTAGCATCGACTCCTGTTGGCATCTCTTCATCTGTTAACGAAGATGTCCTCCGCCAGATGATGCTAGGGATAAACTCGTCTACAATGTCCACTGCAGACGGCCACAGTGTGTATGATGCATTAGGTGCAGGCCCGAATCATCCCGCGGGACTAGACGATCCCATGATGAAAATGTTTCAGCAAATGATCAGCGGAAATTCGGGTGACGGCATGCGTAGTATGCCAGCGTTTCCAGGCTTAGAAAGCCAACCTCCATCGGTGAGCACCTCGTCTTACGCTTATGTTTGGCGTGTGGTGCATGCGGTCTTTGCTCTCTCGCTCGGGCTATTTGTGGCATGTACTTCGCAATTTACAGGAACAAAATTTGAACGAGAACGCTCTGGCTTGGGATACACAAGTGCAGACAGCGAGCTGCTCATATCTCGCCCCATACATTTCTTCTACGTATTTCTAGTTGTGGAAGTGATGCTTCTCAGTAGCCGCTTTCTTCTGGATAAGGAACAAGTACAACCTGAAGGTATCATCGGTATGGCTCTTGGGTTTCTATCTGATCCAATGAAGCGATATGTATTGCTGGTAATGAGATATATTAGCATTTGGAACACTGTAAGCCGAGATGCCATGGTGTGTGTCTTTGTGTTGGGAGTATATGCGTGGCTGAAAGGCGCAAACAATTAGAATTTCACCCAAAACTTAATGAAAAGAATTTCTTAAGACCCTTTACCTGTATCGTTACAACTAGAAATCCATCGTGCTTAGTCGAAGAGGTTTTGATAACATGCGCATTCACTCAGATAACTTTTGCAGGAAAGCCGGAAATTTTGATTTCATTTTATAAAGTTCTACGATGCACGTGGAAAATTAATCCTGCGATAGGGAGAGCAAATTTAGTAGAGCATTTACACAACAGCATGAATGGAGGCAAAAATATTGGCTTAAAGTCGGGAGAAAGCAAAGAACTCACAAGTCCAAACAAATATTTTATTTATAAATTGTTAATATGATAGAGATTATGACACTCTCAGAGATCTCTTAAGATGTCTCATTCTTGGTACATTTCCTTTGACGTATCTTTGCCTGTACAGATCTTACAAGCAGTCAGATTATCACGCTTTCATGGTGTAGGAATCAACTAATTACCCCATCACTTTCTTAAGAAAATGACCATAGCACAAGATTATGACACGCAGAGGAGATTATTGTAATTACATGTAGACAAATAAGATAGGAGACTCTACGACCAAATTCTTACGTGACTTAGCTACAGTAGTACCCTGTTAAAGGCATATTCGTTTAAAAGGCATATCCCGAGAATATGCCTTTTAAAAGGTCTGGAAATCGATATGCCTTTAACGGGGTATTACTGTATATAGAGCTATGTAGGTAGTAAATCAGTGCATCGTCCCAGGAATCCCAGTAACAGAGAGGAAAGCAAGCCTAGCTCATACAGTCCAAGATTCTAAGATCGGGAGATCAAGAATATGAAATGAGAAAGAACAGTTTCTAAGAAGTTATTGATGGCACTCCTTCAGCCTAACAAGGTTGGATACAGAGACTTGCCCCGCACACGAGTGAGAAAACCTACGCCACGTTTTCCGCTAGGAGAATATCTGCTTGACGAAACTGTGCGAGTCTCTGCAAACCCACAATCCATCAGGAAGTTTGCGGAAGGCGGGGATCAGAGAGGAGCCGAATTAGAGCGACATTCGGATGGACCATCGAGCAAAACATGCCGCACATTTTCCCTACCAAGCCTGTAAGAACATGTGTCATCCTCGGCGCCTACTACACTCGCTCTCTTCAAAAAAAATCTTAAGCCGTTGCAACCCGTCCGGAACTGGACCGAGGAGGAGTTCTCGGCCTTGCAGAGGTGTTTGTAGAGGATTAGGACCCTCGGGCACACACCCGCGTCCCACCGACCCGACGCTGTCCCGGATTGCTTATCTCTATCGGCGAACCCACTAGCCGTGAAAATCCGAATCTGACTCAATCCGAGAGCATTGGGGATGCGTACCGCGGGGAGCCCTCTGTTTGGTACGTCGTATGGTCCATGAGAAGTGCACTTTATGGTGCTGGAGGATATCGCTATTAGCTAAACGGTTTTAAAAACTGTTAGTGCGGTGTTGGAGATATAGGTCGAGTGGGGGGGAAACATCTCAGAATATAATAGGTGGACCGGGGTTGCCTTAAATGCTCCAGATATTGCGCGCGGAGGCATCTTTACTGTATCCTTTCAGGTTGGGTAACAAGTGTTGATGGCTTTGCTTTAGGGAACCAAATAGGAGCTACATATGTCGTATTGGACCTGATTATAGTTGTGTACAGCTGACGAAAGGAAAGAAAAGTCGGACCCCGAGTAGACTTGACGAGCTGATCGAACACTATAGATTGACTTCGCGCCCGGTCAACAGCATATCGAACATGCGCTGATCAAGAAAGCTATGGATCAAGCGACACTCCAAAGATCTTTACTTTAGTCTCAGGATGCAGCTCGTTATCGTCGATTCTGATGGATGACGACATGTTGAATTTATGGCGGGATCAGGTGAAGTGCACGAGGTGACATTTCTAAGGGGAAGACACCATGCCGTGACGCCTGGCCCAGGTCTGACAGTCTAGGAATGTTGACTTCAAGCGTTGACAGGTTGTCTCTGTGGATTTAGAATAGGTTAAGATGTCAAGATCATCGGCGAAAGCGCCGCCCGATATTTCCTCGAAATATCCCATTAAGACCTGGCTTTTAAAATTATAATATTCTCTCTCTCACTCTAGGCATTATAATTCTGCAGTGGAGACCGAGAAGAGCAAGGCTTAATATTGCAATGTTCTGGACAAGGCAACTAATTACAGGAAGAAGTCTTGATTTGATAAGTTGGAAGGTGATAAATCGCAGAGTCGATAGGATGTTTCTCGTAGATGCCCGGTATCGCGTGCGTAGAGAGAGATAAAGAATTCGTGTTTGTGTGCCATGTAGAATACTGCCTGTACGTTGTTAGCTTTACATGTATTTGTGTGAAGCTTTTGGTTCCTGTAATAAATCACAACTCGACCCCTTCCATCCACCCATCATTTTGCAGTGTCCTTGTCTTGAGTCTGTATATCACCACTGCCGATTGTTTTGTATGATTGTGAGTTTTCTGATTAATACATGTAACACTCCGGCATTATGATTGCCCACCTACGGGTATGTGAGGAGAAATGTTCTACAGGAATCGCCCTAACCTCTCCCAACCTAGCTGCCAATCATCGGATTGATCCTCTCTCACAACACCTCGGCCGTCATCACACTCAGCAGCCAATAAAGATGGGTTACAAAACAATAGCAATAGCAGCCAAAAACAGTCATGTGTCCATGAGATGTATTATAAATGCATACAGCAGCAAAGCGTTCACAATACAAGGCGTGAGAAAAACATATCAAGCATGCAAGTTCAGTATGGCTAAATCTCCCACTCCTCCTACCTTACAACCCCGAGCCGCGCTCCTTCTCGGACAGCTCCAAATATGTAAATTACCACATATTTCTCGACGCTCTCTTAGCAACACGACCGGGTCTTCCACTTCAGCTTCACGACTAGTTGTGCCTGAGTATCTGAGGCAAAGTGAACGGGAAATTTTTGAGATTCTCGTGAATGAGCTGGATCCTATCTCATTGGAAGTTAATGATATTAGTGGTGGATGTGGGAGCATGTATAGCATCAATATTGTCAGTGAACGTTTTCGAGGCTTAAGCATCCTGAAGCAGCAAAAGCTGGTTCACAGTGCGTTGAAGCATCTGCTAGAGCGGTGGCATGGAATACAACTAAAGACGAGCACTCCATGAACTTGATATAGCAATATAAAGGACGTCAATATTATTCGATCGTTCAATATTTATAGTGACTTGGAATACCAGATTACGCAAAGTGAGTACCATGACTCTTCAAATTAGAACAATCTCAGCTTCATGCTCTTCATAGCTCTATCTTCACAGATACGGTCTATCATTCAATATCAAGTCTCTGCTATCATATTATGACATCATACGATGTTCATGATAGAATGTGTTTCATAAACTGAGACCAGCTCCACATCTCTCGAAATACCTCAAGTATAAACGCATCCGTGAAAAAACTCCAAAAAAGAACAGAGCAACTCTATTATTTCAGTCTGAAATTTGGCGCAAACATCCTTCTAACAAAATACTTCATCCATATGAGCACGTTGGATTATTCACAGACAGCGCAACTTGAGTCAACTCTAATCTAGGTCGATATATAAAGCACCTATCTGTTGGTATACTAGGGATCAGAGAATCGTCTCACAAAGTCTGAAAGATTTTTCTTCTGCTGGGCTATGCTGGCAAAGCTCAATAGGCACCTCACAACCCAGAATTTGTTAAAGCAGCAGCAGCAGAATTGAGTAATAAAGACATAAACATGGCAAGAAATACATTTCCCCATAAAATTGAAATTAAGAAGGATACGCATGTAAAGTTCTCACATTGACCTTTGCATTTTAGCTTTTGGTGGAGAAGGAGAGGTAGATGTATCCGGATTTTGGACTTGTTCTGTGGTAATTACTTCCCGATAACCACGACATACAAGCTCTTCTTGAAGCTTTGAAAGAAAAGATATTGTACCGTGGAAGTAGCAGAGCCTTCACAAAGTTAACTATCAGCGGACATTTTATTTTTGATTAATTTGGTATCAGAGCATGCATTTATGTCGAAACTTAAATCTACAGGAAGTAGAGAGGTTTGATGTAGTAACATATGTTGAGATATGATTTGATCTCTTCTAATAAATTCTTTCCTCATCTTAGGGACAGTCTAAATATATTTCAGAGGCTGTCTGTTTCCAGCTCTCAACCTAATTTAGTCAAATGCCACGCTATAACATCCTCTTCTCTTATATCTGGTGCCGTGTTACTGAGACGTATCAAGTCAGATACTGTAATCTTTCTTTGTAGTATATAAACTATCATGAATTTTGGGTGATAATGATTTTGTTTCTTCAATTGGAAAAATGGATCTTCTCGATTAATTGCCTGAATTTGATTTCGCGGGAGGCCCATATGTGTCCTGATTCCATTTATCGCAGGTATGAAGCTTCGAACGAGTTTGTTGCATGTCGAATCAGGATGGAATCCATCATTGCCCTTTCTGATAAAATTTTTCTAGAGTCATGTGAAGTTTCTTTTGTTACCCTTAAAGTTAAATTTTCCCCAAATTTACTTGGGATGTCAAAAGTACAATCCAATACAAGTTTTGGCAGATTTCACCCTGGCGCCCACTACAAGATCCACACACACTCACAAAAAATCGTCCGTACTAAATCATCGGAAATCGCAGCAAAAACCACTCTCAGTTATAAAGCTCCCATCGGCTCAAACACTTCCCTCGCGCTCTGCGCGCCCGGATAGAGCCCCCCCGGAAATGGAGGGCATTACTCAAGATCCCATATTAACTCCAAATCACTATATAAACTGGGACCTTCCTGATCTCAGCCAACAGACTAGTATAGGTGTCAACACCCTAGAATACGACGAAGCGCCTGACGTCAACCCATTCCCATACCCAGAACCTGCAGGCCCCATTCAAGCAGCGCTTGTAAGGGTCTTAAAATAAATTGTTATTCACAAGATATTCAGAGCTATGTACAAAAAGATCTTCAAGTGAAGAGGGAAGAGATATCCATGGGAAAACATATCCTTATACTCCAACTCC
>JAATOF010000766.1:0-19184 GCA_013170925.1 Podosphaera leucotricha | reverse complement strand
TGATGTTGTTTAGCTACGGAGGAGAATGTATTTATCAGAAAACTGAAGGTATGGATATTACAAATATTCACAAACAATTCAAACATATGTAGTGCGATTTACCAGGAGAGGAGGCGATAAAGCAAAGTCTTCCAGGGATGCCCGTATTAGAAACCTCGAAGTCGTGGAAAATATCAAAAATACTCCTGGTGATGAGGTTGCTGCCTTTTAGGCTCAAGAAGCATCCGTGGTAAACGTTCAAGCTGCTAATTAGATGTAAATATATAGAGAAACTGCCCATGACTCCAGATTCTCGTATGAAAGTGCTTGTATGCCCATTGGAAGTCACATGAGAAAGCTAGAAGACATGATAACCCCGATATCGAACTTCCTGAATGTCGCCGAGTCTCATAACATAACTGTTGTAGCTGATAGCCCAGGGTGCGAGAGTTTCGAAGACAGTGTCAAGGGAAGCATTTCTATTCTTACGAAGTCTAACCTCAGGTAGATTTTCTCATCCTATTTGAATGATTATCGTACTAGGCGTGATACGGGTATGTAATCCCTATAGACTCACTTCTACCTAAATTTCTGTCTCTCTTGGCTGGGTATTTACATAAAAAAAAATAAGAATCAAAGATGCATGCCTAGACAAAAACGCCCTGTGCCTAGCCTACTTTCCATAGCGAATTGCTAAAAGAAACTATTACCTCGAGAAAGAGTGACCCCCCGATCTGAATCGTGCCTTTCGTAACATCTGGTTACTGTTAAGAATTCAAAGAATTCCTCTTTCTCATCCTATTGGTGCTGTATAATTAAAATTTATAATCTTTTGCGTCTCTTCACAAAACGTCACATTTTTCAGTGTAATCTTTAATAAAGAAATTGGCATGATTTTTGGTTATTTGCATTTTAATAGTCAAATGCTTCACTTCACATACATGTATGTTTAGGATGAATAAGCATCCCAAAAGTAGGGCCATGTACTGATCTTGGTCTCGCTAAAACTAAGAGCTACAGGGGATGGCCAATTCATAACAAAGATACGCAAATCAACTACTGCTCTTGGTTAGTAAAATTGAATTAAAGCAATTGCATCCCGCATCTGGATCCATCCTGAAAAGTACGCGCATCACGGTACGTATGATGAGCCCATGTCGGTAGTAATATCTCCGGTGGTCGCCTCCTAATCATCTTAAGCTCTTCATAGACCTCGGATCTTTCCCTGACAAACTTTTCAAGAGCTACGAAGGTGTAGTTCGTGCGACTTGGTGTTGAGATTCCAGGGCTACTAAGTGTGTCGACCTAAAGGTCTCTCAGAGCCGACTTGGCCAGGTTGTCCGCACTTTCATTTCCGGTAATGCCTCAGTGAGTAGGGATCCGACTAATTTACAGCAAAATCCAAGCGGTCTATTTCATGTCGCAAACTAGGTTGCATACACTCCATGATCTATTTCAAAAAAGAGAATCATATCGTGTAGAGTAGGAATTGCCCTTTGAATCTGCTATTCAAACACTGTTTATCCCTTGCAATTATCTCCTGATCGTTGTGGCTCGACATATTTCTGGGTTGTGTGAGCTACTATTGTCTGCGCACGGTGCATGGCCATAATCTTACATTTTCAGTGAGACTTGAGCCTAAGGTACCGGCGATAGTAAACGCCTCTACTCAATCTATCTCGCCATACTGCGAACGTTTTGGTCCACAGCATCTCATTCGAGAGTGTCGCAGATGGCAACAAAGTCGATTATCAAATGCCGATATGCAGAGAAGTATTATAGCAGCGAATCCAGGTATCAGATGAGCCCAGTTTCTGGACTCTAGAATAAAGGGCTGACTCGAGCGACACGACCGTAGGATTAATTTTCAAAGAAGTGGGACAACCATTAGACCTACATTCTCTTATAGTCTAGAAGCAATTTAAAAAGAATTAAGCTCCATTTTACTCATCAGATCTATGAAATAAAAGGGTTACTCTCCTCGATGTGCGAGTCTATTGAACTTTTCTTCGGCTCTGTTCGTCTCATCGCTATAGTTCAGTTCACCAATGGTTAAAATGAAGAGCTTTACTGTCTGTGTTGCTTTAATCTTCCTCTACGGTGCGATGACTGTAGTAGCTTCATCAGTATTGCGCAGAGCTCCATCCGATCAATATATTCCAGCAGGAATGAGTGCCAAATGCGAAGCAAGGAACACAAAAAGGCATTATACCATAGAGGATGCCTTTAGGGTTCAAGATGAGACGCAACGCGAACTGAGAGAATCAATTAATAAAGGCTATAAACTGGCAGAGATTATAGCCTCAAGGACCCAATATCCCATAAAATATAGTACACCAATCGAAGGCTTTCAAGCTCCATTCATGACATATCCTATCGTGAAAGATGAAGTATACAACAAAAATTTCAATTATTGTGAGCTAAAAATCATCATCTAACTTGGAGATATCTTAGACGTTGACCAAATGCCATAGATACTACTCTTGATATGGCTGTCTTAGATGCGAACTTCCGAGTAGCACTGGTATTGAACGGAAATTCCTGGAAAGCTTGCCGTGTAGTGCAAACTTGATGGCAGTATTACGAGCCAAAGACTATGAGCAAGCTGGTGAAAACCCATCAACAAGGCCAACTTCGAATTTATTCCGACCCTCATACCTACCCTTTTCGTCATCCATAAAGCAATATAAACAGCACCCAACTTTAATCTCTGGATCGATGATGTATGACCGATTATAATTAAATGCCTTAAATTCTCGGATATTGGGGATTTTGTATTGTTGATCTCATGGAATATCAAGGCAAAGTCAGCCGCTATTGATGAATCGCCTGAGCGTGGAATACTTCTATTCACTGTTTCATACATGTACATATAATACGAACCTTAATGTAAATATCTTATGCCCTAGATTTTGAACCTGAAGCTTAATAAGATTTAGACTTATTGATGGTTCAGTCATGTAAATTCGCACGAGTCAGTCGTGTCCCGCTCAACAATTGTTAAGCAAGACAATGAAGACAGCAGTTACGATAAGGACCAAGATTTCACACGCATTCACATGTACATATATTTCTCTACCATGTAGGACAGTGGAAACATGCCTCATCTCTGACACAATTTTTTCAACGCGACTTTCTCCTCTTTAACGGGTGAAGAAGCTTGGAATGCCGCCTGCACCTTGTCTCATTTTTGACTCTCCTCGCAACTCGGCGCATGCCTCGGGACGCCGACCCTGAGCGCATGGAGCTGCCGAGGGATCGTCTCGATTATATCAACTGCCAAGGACTGCTCTAATGCGGAGGGCTCTCCGAAGACGATAGGGGCCTCGACGAGCTCCCACGTCGCGGATACTACTAGTCGACACGGCGCGTCCTCAACGATAACTATCGCGGGATCCGCGGTCCGTAATTGTTCGCTCCCATCGTCGGGGGGGTATCCCCGGCAAGGTGGTGGTGGATGTGCTAACGTACGTACTTCTACGAAGACGACTAGGGAACATCCCATGCGTGCTTGAACGACAGTGAACGATTCTCTCGGGCGCTCAGACGTACACGGCGAACATGCGAGTTGTCATACCGCGTAATTCTCTTTCGTGGCCGTGGTTTTTAATACACCGCATGTGGCGGCCCGGTCAACCATGGCTTCACAATCACCCACGGACCAGAAGTGGCACTTATGCGTCGCCATTAATCACGATGCATGGATTGTGCAAATACAGGGTCAGACGGTCTCGCGCAGACCGCGTCAGCAGATGCTTTCTCCCAGTCGTGCCTGGATGTCGGGCGAAGCCGGCTCGGTCACGGTCACAACAGAAGAACGTTGGCGGAGATGCCGCATCGGTAACGGTTGGAACATGCCGAAACGGTGCCGTCCCCGCTAAGCATCGGGTCGGTTTAAGCGTCGGGTAGTCCCGTCCACAACATCGTGGCATCTCCACGGCTTCACCCAGCTTGGTCTCACCAGCTTACCAAGATTTACCAGTCCGAGAAAGCGCGAACAGTCACGAGGGGAGAGCGGCGACTTGGCGTGATTCGCCGGATGCGATCCACCTCTCGACGCGCCTAGAGGAGCTTCTGGGTACCGGTCTGTTTGCTCCGGTCGTTACTTGGACAGCAAAGAGCTCGACCGGGGTATGTGATTCCCTAGAGAATATTCAGCCATGAGTCAATGTGCATATGGCATAGATGAAAACCAGCAACTAATCGACCTACCCTCATCTGAGCCACGATGGCTTCGACCGACGCGGCTGACTTTCCAGCCATGGGAAACGGTTGGAGAGAAGCACTTCCAATGTAAAACAATCACAATCACGTGCGAGTCTCTCACGCCCATGTGGAAGCCGAACAATGACGCCGTGGGTGGCGCCGACATCCGTCCAAGGTGGCACTGTCAGCGACATGAATAGCCAGAGCAAGATACTGCCAAAGAAACAAACCATAGATACTGACAACACCAGTGACGATGTCTTGACACTATTAATAATGCTTAGTCATCCCGCGAGCCTTGGCGCACACCAAAACCTGTATGTCTAAATATTCACCATCTACCGTAGCTGTATCTACACCTTCATACCTTATCCCATAAACTCTGCTCGTATTCGTAGTCCCTTATTAACCTAGACCTATCTGTACATCTCCCCGATCCAGCACACTCGCATCAGCAAGCACGCGAGCAGTCGTCGAAAGCGGGAAACGGTCCGGCTCCCAAACACCCATCACACATCCGCGAATGGAGGCGACCCCGACGGAGTTGATCGACGGACCGATATCTCGGAAATGAGACCGGCGAAGCAAGTGCGCTCGCTGTCCCGGGACGTGATGGAAGTAGGGCGTGGCCGAGAGCGTCGAGCGTCGATCGTTGAGCACTGCTCAGCGGCATGACGGGCACTAGGGTTTGATCAGAGGGCCAAGTTGAGTAGAATCACGAGCACCACCGCGCTACGATTTCATCACGTCCTAGCGACATTTCGAGCCGCCGTACTTTCTGTGCCCCGACCGATTCTCTTGCATCGCGGGTTGGAATTATCATTCACGCTCCCAACATTATGGCTCAAGGAAGGATGGCCATACTCACTAGACTATTTGCTTGGTACACGGAATTCAGTAGCTATGCAATTGAAAGGCTTAGTGGAATAATAATTTTCACGTCATCTTGACCGTTAGTGGCATGATGATGTATTATCATAGGGTCAGGGCCCCTTGTAGTAGTTTAATCTGGCCCAAGTCAGATCAGGCAGGACTACAGATCAGGACTCGGCAATAGCTCGAGTTACTTGCAACTGTGGCCATCTCGAGGAAGTCGTGAGAGAAGAAGCCTGACGTGTATTTATAAGAGTTTGATTCTTCGATATAATTGATTTAACGAAAATTTATATCTCATTAGTTGGCCTCATCATGTCTATACGAATTTGGCTGACCTTTCGTGTGTATTATCACATTTTAAGAAAGGCGTAAAGCTTAGTCAATAATCAGCATGCTTTTAGTAGTTCTTTCAGTTGAAAAAAAAGTTACACCCAATATTACTTGAACTCAGAAAACGACAAAATTACAGATATCGACAAAAAAGGTTGTTATTGTTACAACAAATATTCTTTAGTTATATTTCATTGTCCGATCCAAACATATCAAAATTCATTTTACTCGGCAGTTTGCTAACAAGTCTACCGTCCATGTATGTGCCACACGCCTTCTAGACGCAACGAAGAATCGGGAAAGATTCCAACCTAAAACATAAATAACACAAACAAGGCGCCAGTTAAAATCTAGACGGATCGATTACCGTGCCAGACAGATCGTTTAAGATCAAACCGAATGAAGCGTCATACAAGTTCGTCGTAGTGGAAAGGTGAAAAGCAGGTGAGTGAAGTGAAAAGGAAAGTTGCGGCGTGCTTGTGACGGCACGAAAATTAGCGGCGTCTATTTTAAATTGAAACCAGGCGTTATGCAAAAGTACCATCCCAGCATTATCAAGGAAACACCACCCGTAAACGCCTTCCAGAAATATCGCCAACATGAATAAGGGTTGCCCATAGGCGTGAATTTGATAAAACTAGATTTATAAGCACAAGTACGACTACATCAGTTCATAAACTGGAACAGATTCGAAAGCTACTGCGTAGTGCCTTCTGGTGATAAGCTCGGCTTTTCTTCAAATGATACAAGATGGTTCACATCCATGTCTGCCAGTGATTGTTCCGCAAATGCAGGAGAATGCAAAGGAAGATTGAGGGAGTGTTTGGAATACATCTCGTTTAATCCTGTACCATCATCAGACATATTCGAGTGGCCGTGAGACATAGAATATACATCGGCCGAAGGACTTCGATGTAACATAGACAGAGGAGGTGATTGATTGACAATCGCCGGGTCGTTATGGTTCATGAACGGCATGGGAGAGCCAGTTGGCTGCATTATATTACCAGATTGATCAACCATTGGCGTCTGCGATAGGTATGGCAAAGGGTATTGGTTACCACCATATGTAGAGCCATTGATGCTTGCGGAGTCTGGCGGGTGAGAGAAGAAGCCAGGACTTGCAAAATCAGAGGGTGAGTTGATTGTTGTTGCGGACATGGGATATTGTCTGAAGTCTATTCCATACCCAGTTGAGGTATCAATCCGCAGATTTGGCCCTAAAGATCCAAGATTACTGGGCTGTTGGGGTATAGGAGAGTAAATTTCGGGGTTAGTGGAGGATTGAGTTTCGCCAGGATACTGTATGTAAAAAGAGGGCACAGGATTGTTGAACATAGAGAAGTCCACGGCTACAGGGACTGAACGACTTCTCTGGCGTTTGTGCCCGAAACCACGCGGGCCAGCTTGAACATTCACACCCCAACCTTCCTGGAACATACCAACATGTGGCGGTGCTTTATAGCTTGGCTGTGAAGCAGGTCGTGGACCACTCGGAGAGACTGGTGCCGATGCAGACAATTGTTGCTGGTCAAAGACATCATGACGTGTCATAAATGGCTCGAGAGATACAAGTTTGGCCAATTGCCCACTAAGAACCTTGGGATGGCCACCAAGATGATGGATCATGATCTGCGATGCTTGTTGATCTTCGGTAAAATCGCCGCACTGGAAAAATCCACCAGAGCCAGAAGAATCCATGTAAAAATTTGGAGGGCGAGTTAGTTCCACAACTAAGCCACCAGGTTTTCCCATTTCTAGGTCTCCATTTTCTAGGTAAATGTTTTTAATATATGAGAAAGGGTATTCGATTTTGTAACCAGCTTGATCGTTGTTAATATAGTAAGTCATGGTGCGCTTGTCAGGAGAGTAAAAGATGATCAAGTCCATCGCATTTTGACCCACGCGTCTCCAAGAACCAATGCTTAAGGATCGACAGCTGAGATGATGGATGACTAGATTCGGATCAGCAAATTTGTTTGTTCAAGTACATTGAGCAAACCATACCAACTTTGCCTTGAGAGCCATGTTCAGCTCCCATCATCAAGCCGTTGTTGCCGTAAGGTGCGAGTCCACAGCGGCCAAAGAAGTTCCCACCAAAGGATTTTGCCGAGTCCATAGGGTGCATGGCTAAATAATTGCGCATAGATTCAGGAATAGCGTCACAATCTTCGCCCGTCTCTATGCTTTTTTTGGCGAGTAACTTAATCTTAGCCCGCCTATAGTTTCTTACTTAGTATGCGGTGAAGAGTTAATTGAAGGCAGGTATAGCTTACCTATTCTGGAACCAGATCTGTACAGATCTCTCTGTCATATTGATATCTTCAGCAATTCTCTCGCGAACCGTTGCTGTAGGGGTGGGGTTTTTATTGAATTCCATCTCCAAGGTAACTAGTTGATCCTGAGTCGCACGCTGTCTCTTTTGGTTTTTTTGTTGTTGGGTCAAGGTGCTTTTCCTTGGTGGTCTTCGCGATGCTGAGCTATTACTTGTGGGGTTCGAGGACGTAGGACTCGGTGTCGAGTTCATTTTCGCTTGCGCATCCTCTTGCGACATGTCAGATAAGTTATCCATGAATAGGCCAGACATTCTCGTCGGATATGCTCGTAAGATCTGCATGCAAGATTGAAAAAAATCGAGGATTAAGCCACAAAGAAATAAAGAGGGTATCAATGAATGCGCTGGCTGATTTTACTTTTGGGAAAAGTTTGATGATCGTGGTGGAGAAAGACCGCGGCACCAGGGGGGTAGATTGTAGATTGTCGATGGTTAAAACTAAATATTTTTAAATGTTTTAATCGTATTCCGCGGAGGGAGGAGAAGAATAATCGACGTAAATGTGGTGCGTGTGGGTGTGGGCGCGGGTGGAGATGTGATGATTCGTAGAAACGTGGGCGCTTAAAATTTGAAGGAGTGATATTGTATAAAGTTGAATGCAAAGCCGAAAGGAACGTCTAGGTCAAACCCGAAGAGAGTGGCGGGAAGACCGTATTGGCTGAACAGAGGAAAAGAAATAGTGAAGAAACAAGGAGCACAGTTTTGGTGAAAGGCCCAGAGCGACAGCGACAGCGAGGTTGAAGTTGAATAGAAAGGAAAGTCGAGGCGGGTGGGAGCGTGGTTAAGAGACGTTGGTCGACTGCCGAATCTGGATTTATAAAAAAGTGGGTCAAGTTATGGAAGGGGAGGGGGGAAGGTATACGGAGGTAACGCTGAACCTGGGAGAAAAATAGAAGGATATGATTGGCTAGATTTATAATGCCAAGTTCGTCCCGACGCATCGTTTAGTTCGCTCGAGTGCCGATTCCTACGAAGGAAACATATCAGTGACTGAGGACGCATTAAATTTGTCAAGTCAATTCTCGTCGTGAGTCAGTTGTTTGGTCAAGTTTGAGAAGAGTTCAGACATCCGAACTTCTCGGCATGAATGAACTTGAAAGACAGATGACACGATTACTCCTACCAAACTGACTCGATTACTTTTGTTGACTCACTTGTCAGTATTTGGCCGGAAGAAAGGATGAAAAAAGGGATTAGTGTTTGTTTGAGTAGGTAGGTAGATGATGAGTATCTGGTCTGGTTCATGATAAATTCTTTTTCTCTTTTGGTCACTCATCATGTCCTTCCTCATGTGAGGAATACGATACATGTGGACGACGGCAAGGGGAAATGGTGTTTCCTCCCTTGGGTTAACTGCTACATGTTGCTCTTTGACTGTTTAGTATAACTAACCTCTGTGTCTAGACATTCACATGTACCGATCAAATTAATAAATATATATGCCAGAATTACCTTTTATTGTAGACTTACATTTTGTGTGCGTCGACTGCCTGTCTCCACCATCCTCTCTAGTCACCACCAGTTTGTATGAGTATACTTGATCCGTGTGCACTTACACACCCATTTCTTTCTTTACCTGTAGCCCCCCCCTCTCTTACTTGGGTAAACTACATTCTCAGTTTGTTCTCTCATAATAAAGCAGAAATTTCCCAGTCCTTAACAAAATTGAATGAAATGAAAGAATGTGAGGTCAGCAACACGTCAACAACTGTATCAAGCCGTGAGACTTCAGGTTTTTCCAACTCTAATCTGTGTCCCTCTGTGACACATCTGATCCGCTGATTCGTCTAATTGTATCAAACTCGGTTTCTTATTCGAGTAATATATAAAATTATAAATAGTATGAGCTAGCCTGATTGCGTCATAGTTTCGGCTGTCATCTTTGGATATACTTTGCATGTACAGTACAGACAGGTATGTATTTTATTTTAGTTTTCTCCTTTCTGAGTGAGTATTTTAGGTTAAGCTTCATAATGGACAGTAATCGTCATAAGCTCATCGTCAATACTTTGCATAATTTAATGCTCAGCTGAAGATGTGGACTGTTCATGGATGCGATAGCTCATGTGAGAATGGATTGATGAATGGTACGTCGTACAATCATCGATCCTGCGCCCGTGCTGCATAGACGACGAATTCTGAAACAACGGCAGCAGGAGGATGCAGATACAGACAGGTAGGTAGGTAGGTGAGCTGGGTGTTTGATGGGTTACATATCAATCATACTCATCTAATATTTCGCTACCCGCGAACAAACAATATGATGAGATAGTTGATAGATCGAGTTTTACAGTCGACCATTCCATTCTTAACGTAGTCAGATAAAAGTACATGTAATAATCACTGACAACAATTCGTATGCACTCACGAATTTTCAGTCTACTTCAGTGGTCGGTCTCCAGCCTTACTGACTTCCCCATCCCCCCCCCATTCCCCGTTCCCCGTTCCCCGTTCCTTGTTTCCTCCTCCCCCCCCCGGTTCCCTTTCTATATCTCAACTCCCCGCTCCTCCTATCCCCTTCTTCCGTTCTCTTTCCTTCTCTCCTCCAATGACAAGCTATAACCAACCAATCCTTGATCCAAAAGGTCCCTCTCCTCTCTCAGGTTCCCCCCTTTAACGCAGTTCGAGAAAATATTGATGAAATCGCTACAAAAGAGATCCGTTCTAATAAATGGATCTCTTTTTTACTTCATAGTTTGTCCCCATACATGTATTTGGCACACTAAAATTTAACGGTCAATTTTCTTGTCTTACAGGAAGATAAGGGAGTTTGTATGCCCAGGCTGTAACCTAAGCTCTGTTTACCCCCATGATATTAAAATGGAAAGATAATGCACAGTACTTACTACTTATCCTTGCCTTCCTGTACTGTCACACGTTTTAGCGACCGCGCGCAACAAGGATTGTGAACTAGTGCGGTCATCTGCTGCTCTACTGAATGGACTAAGAAGATAGAGGACAAAAACTGCGCCGCTAGTCAGATCCGTTCTTTTTGTGAGTACATGCACATGTATTGGGATAAATTTCGATTGACTCAGACTATTTCTCGATTTATGATCCTGACTTCCCTTCAGAATTTATTTTTCTTTTTAATCCTTGCAATCACTGCACCGGGTTTATCCCCTGATATGACAACCTTTCTTCTCCACAATCGATCGTGCCACGAGTCGAGGCATTTAAGGGATACCATGTTCTGTGCCTCAATGGCTTCCACAAATATCAATAACACACACGTTCAACCGTGGCCGAGGAGAAATGATCGCTGAACTTATTTCTCGCTCAAATTCAAAAACTTAATATTTTCAACAAATTTTACGCCAATATCTAGATCCCCTTGATTCTCCATTATCTCTATCTGCTGCTTATTATCCAAGCTCTTAGAAATGTAGAATCGTTTTTCGCACGAGAATATACATGGCTTTTCCTGATTACTGTCAGACTTGCTTTTCTACGTATCCCCACCAAAATTTATTGACATGGGCGTAAAAAGTGAAAGTTCCTAGTTGATACTTCAAAGATTCGGAGCTTGATGGTTTCTGCGGAGTAAGAATTTTGCAAATTTTTGCTCAAGGCGAGCGAACTATTTTCAATTTTTGGTTAAAAGATAATAAGTCAAGAATTTGGTATTCAGCTAGTAACTCACAATACTAGTTTGATCTGGCACTATGCCTTCACGGACCCAGATAGCATAGCTTCCCATCAAGTTGGCTAACATCACATCTGTCATCAGTCGGTCTCCGACAACGGCAATCTGCTCGGGTCGAGTAACGCCCGTCTCGGGATAATGACGAAAGTACGACATGATTTCTGAGCCACATCCCGGTTTTTTAGTCACATGTGATAAAACATTTACCCCTGTCGCCGTCTCTACCTCGGTTGCAAGCCTACCTAAAGGGTCGTAGGATGATGCACCCGCCGTATTGGAGACAATAAGAAGACGTCGGCCCGGATATGCTGCCTTCAACTGCGTAAATTTCTCCTAACAAGTCTTTTTAGCCAGTTGTATCTGTTTGTTATGTGTCTCTGCATGTAGATAGGACTAAAGATAATAAATTTACCAAATAAGGCTTGTAAACAGAATTTGAATGAGGCATCGCGAAACAGTTATCCTTGTCCAAAACAACGGCTCGGATTTCGTCGCGAGTCACACTTTGGTTGCCCAAGTGTCCCATGTTGAGTGGTACTGGGAGCTGGTTAAAAGACGAGATAGATGCGTGTGGCAAACACAAATTGGGTCGACCAACTAATCGGAAGAGGTTTAGTGTCGCCGAGATATTCATGGCCTTGATTCCCATTTTTAACTCAGAAGGAACGTTTGATGTACTTTTTATGTAACTGGGCGACTATTAAATTTCGTGGGTTTTATGCGTCCCGTACTCGTGCCGTTCAAGAAAAAATTATTTTCGGCAACTAAATTTTGCCTCAGACGCCTTAAGTTATACTATATTAACTGTAGTTAACGAGGTGAGAAATCTAGCCTGTCAATAATTCTCGACAAAGGTTTTAAGTGACCATCAAAGAACTATGAGCTCCATCTAAATAGCTGGATTTCTGAATCTCAATTTAACAGTCTCAGTCTAAATACATGTTTTCACTTTCACCTACCTTCGAGATCTACCAAAGATTGCTGAACAAGGATTAGCTGAACTAAAGTACATTGAAGGATTGAAAAGAAACACCAGGATTATAGGGATCCCCGACCTTTGGAACATTGAGAAAATGCTAAGAACTTCGTTCGTGGGTCAGAAACCATCAGCCACGATTTATCTTCGGTATTCTTCTCATTCTTACACTGCTATGAGATGCCAAAAAAAAGTTCCAAATGATTACGTCTAGGCTATCCATAACTCAATTTGGTATATATTCTTACCCACTATAGAGTTATATACTCATAATACGTTATCACTTACCTAAATCGGCGAGTTTTTTTAACTAAAAAAATATATACCCAGTCAGATATCGTCAGGATATAGTATCCATACGGAAGGTAACATCAGATGCTTGCTGATATTCCCGAGGGAATTTTTTAGGAGCCAGGTAACGAGTAATGAATCCCCAAACCTACGGCCTGACTCATTTGTGAACATGTATAATGTGCTGGAGTATGTCAGACAAGTTATCAGGCGTCAAAAAAGCCCTCTAGATATCGCAAAGCTAGGGGTTTCCTGTAAGCTTGCTTGGCTTACAGTGGTGCATAAATATGGCACGTTGTAGCAGTTCTTGGCTCACGATTAGATACGTGCATGTACCTTCGATCACAAAACGGCTAAAATAATTGACACTCAGCTAAAGACAGGAAATGATAATCATATTTTTTTAATGCCTCTATATCCAACTAAATCTACCTGTAGAATCATATCCAATTTCCAAGGACATCGAAGTTTTCATTTTAGAGTCGGTGTTTAATTGAAGTCTACATCCCTTATTCAACTGAAGTTAATAACTCCAGAGCCCCAAGTCGAGCCAGATTTTGATAATCTATAGTCATATGTGATAGAGAAAATTGACGTGACAGAAGCATACTCACTAATATCTGTATTACTACTGGTTGTAACTCAAGAGTAATATTTCCAAGCGCCGACTCGAAAAGTTAGATAACAATTAGGAATTTCATCTTCCCAAGGGCATCACTTAAGTTTTCTCTGATCTTTTCACTCTGAAAATGGCGATTTTCGTGGGGCAAATCGTTGTTGATAAGCAATAGGCGAGGATATTGTGTTCCATCAAATGTTCTCGAACATTTCGGTCAGCAATCAATCTCATATGGAAAATTCTGGAAATCCTTACGGTGGCAGTTACCGCTAACCTAATTTAGGCATCGCTAAGTTTATGCCTCAGGCACAAATGAGGCAAATTTGCTAACATATCGGAGTTCGATCCTATATACACAGACGAAAGGTCCCGAGAGTCGAAAGCCCATCTCAAAACATCAAGAACGTGGTCATGGCTTGCCCAGAATGGGCTAAAGGAAGGGCTGAGATATGGAGAAAAGAGCAGGAAATATATTTTCAAGTTATAATGAATAGTCCCAAAGATATTAGAAGTATCACTCAATGAATGCTAAAACTAAAATAGGGATGGTTCGAACAGTTCCGATTGGCAAAGGACGTTGACGCCACCACATCAGTGAGAAGAGATACTATACGAGATTTCTATTTACGGCTGAGCAGTATCAATAAAACTCCATAGCGTAGGCATAAATTAGAAAGCTTAGGGTGTTTCCTCCTGTGTAAATAAAGAGGTTGATAGCTTCTTGAATGGGCCAACAAGGCGCCGAATTAACAAAGCTATCCACGCTCAGAGGCTCAAATTATACTTACACAGCCAGGTGGCCATGGATTCCCGACAGGGAGCTTAACATTTTGTGCATAAAGTTGAGGGGAATTTTGGATGATTGGCAAGCAATTTTCACTCTGGAGGTACATGTGTGAAAGATAAGGACAATTTATGAAGAGTAAAGGTATAAATGTTGAAGGAGGAAAGACGCTGGGTTAATGCGTACCAAGGCTTGTTTCAACGAAGGATGGTGTAGTGATCCACTGCCCGGTTTTCGGGCTGTCCAAAGTAAGGTTTACACCTACTCCACTTTAAAATGGAGCTTCTAAGATCACTTCACTAGCGAGGACTCTGGGCAAGATAATGAAGGCATGCTGGGCAATTCTATGGCTTTTAGTCAATTTCTCTTGGGCCATCATATGCAGCTGTAGGAAGGTAAAAGTTCCAGGACTAACCTCATAAGAAAATGTGTCCATGGCATAAGTGAACTATTCTAGATATGCGAGCATACTGGTCATTTACGACCGGCACCACCTAAAAGTGAGAGTTCGACTTTGCCAGCTTCTTCGAGACACATAGTCCGCTTGAAACATGAGAAAGTTTGCTCAAATCCAGTGAGACCCTCAAGTCACATTTCTCGCAGTCTTCTCGCACTCATACGATAAAGGCATACTCAGATAACTAAATGGTTTCCACGGGTTTTCCTTTTAGAGCACAATCACGGAGAAGGTTATATGCCATAAGGTGTCAATCAGGAGTGGTATTTGCAAATGAAATCTGTGTTACAGTCGAGAGGCCGCAAACACTTAAAAATGATAAAAAGACGATGCTCCCTTTCTGCCTTTCACCGCCGCAAAATTTTGCTAGTGAGTGGGCGTGGAAAAATCTCGCATAACCGCCACAAGTGTCTCAAAGGATATCGAACTTATCAATCATCCTATTATGACAAAGTTAAAAGGACTGGCGGATTTTAACCTGCGATCTATCTGTCTCAAGTGGGATAGGTATTCAAGCTGACCAGCCCGTATGACTTCCCACTAAGCCATCTAACTGGCTGGATATATAATTGGACATCAACTACGTCACGGTCCTTTGTCAAGAACCATTCTACCTCTGTACATTACCTTGGCGGCGACTAGTCTAATATCAGTGGATAAATAATAGAGGCAGATATAGCCATGTCCAGCGATACTCTCAAGACAGAGGCTTAAAAGTTAACTAGTTGAATAGTGACTATGATCTCCAGGGAGATGACAAAGATTCCGTGGGGCACAAAATAGATAAGTTATCATAAGTTGGGTATGTGGTGTGTAGTATTCAGAAGACGTTGAGTGAAGACACAATGCTCTACATGCTAGAACTATATGCATGAAAATACTCCCTAGCTCTAGATCCCCAGGTCAGTCATTTTACAATGCTTCGCTTGTAAAATGAGTTAAATAAAATTAATCTCCTGACTTCGAACTTCCTGCATGACATCTCATCTTACACTGCCTCACATGACATACTAACCTTCGAGACTAAGAGTTCATCTGAGGCTTTAAAGCACTAATTCGTAAAAATGACAGCACAGAAAATGAACGATATAAAGGTAAATTCGCACATAAGAAACTGGTTCCTTTCACACGACAGCGATATGGAAGAGGTAGTAGAGTGCGGAGGTGGCAAGAAAATCTATCGACCGATTCCAACCCGCGTTATGCTCACTCGCAACGTAAAATCATTCGGCACCAGCTGAAACAGAACACGGGGTGTTGCACTACCGGCTCTGCGAGAACGCTGATGGATTGCGCAAACTTACATCTTAATATCTCCGAGCCTAATCCAGCAAGAAACTGTCCAATCCTAGACTTCTCGTCAAAGGCTTGTTTGCCATTGTAGTAAGAATAATAGCGACTTTACCTGAAGCTAGCACAGAGCTAGCATAACAATAAATATAAAATAGGACAAGCAAAAGTGTGTACGTCCCGTCAGTGTACTTCCCTAGTGCACAATTTATAACTGTCACTATCTTCGGCATCCTTAGACTCTGGCAACTAACTTTGAATGATTGATAAATAAGATTTTTCATGAGCTTTAGACCCAACTTCTCTCACTCCTCCCCCTTGACAATCCATAGATACCTCGCAGTATCTTCGGATATTGACGATGTTTGAGCAAGTTTAATGGAAAACTTGGTCGAAATTTGGAGATCAAGCAGCTACTCAGAATCTTGTCCCCTCACTTTTTTTTCTTCATCCCACCAGATTGGGACAGGCATTACCATGAATACCGGTTCGTAATGAGGCGTACATTTCATGTAAGGACAAATTATGTAGACTAACCCTAATTGTATATATCATTAGTTTGGATAGACTAAATAAAGAGTTGAAGCTGCGTGTTAGGTGGTGATTTTTTTACCTGGATTTTCGCCCCTCGTGACTATAGTAGCGAATTTCCGACGATTGTAGATCAAGTTCATCTTTATTGTAAACATTCGAGTTTTTTACGCTCGGTTTTTGATATATGATGATGATGAGTTCAGCCACACAGCCCCTACTCCGACGAAAGACGTCTAGAAGGAGGTTTCTTATGATTTCATAATGTCTTGGTATCTTGGAAATGTAGGAGTCCAGGCCACAAACCCTTCAATTGAGGCATAACCCAGATAGCGGACCACTACACCACCTTTAATTTCGATGGATAGCTCCTTGGCAAGCACAAAGCTCCCTCAGAGTTGGAAACTTTCTGTTAAAAATCTCTTTCCAAAGATCCTTCCCCCCCTCATATCCTACTTCCCAGTCTTTCCTCGCGCATACAGTTCCCACCAGATTCACATCTTTCCTTAATTGACTCAAGCAATCTTTCTTCCTAAATTTGTGCCCAGCAATTCTCATCCCCTGTCGGGTAACCATATAATCGAGGGCGTGTATTTGAATAAGTTAATGGTCATGCCATTTAATCGGGAGTGGTTCTTGGTAAAGGATAGTATTTGAAGGGTCGAAGAGGTGGCGGAGATGGAGTTGAGTTTTGTTAGGCAGAATACTTGACACTTTGGGAATGCTCTTCGCTCTGACCATAACTGAATGCGACTTTTGTGGGCAACCTCAAATATGCATGTACTGGTTGTTAACAGCCAGCACCGCATAAAGGTGGAGGGTTGGATAGAGCTAGCCGTTCAACTAGTGCATGAGCGCTATTTTTGACCCCCGTCAACCTCAAGTCAAATCGGACTGATTGAGGGCAAGAAACTCATAAACTAAATATCCCCACCCACGGCATCGTAAGATACTCTTCAAAGTCAGCTATTAATTGTAGATATATTTCTAATCTTGTATATTGTGAATTTCGGTAAGATTTATTTTCGGAGTGTCAAATCCTTCATCTGGATGGTCGCTGATAACTTGTAGAAAAGAATGGAGGACAAACTTTTTTCCCCAGATTTCCAAACAAACTTTCAAAATCAACTTCCAAACTTTGATAAATCTTTTGAGACGGTCGAGTTTGATGATGAAGAAAATTTCTTCAAATGGTTAGAGAAAGAGAAGAGCCATATTAACTGGCAAAAGAGATCCGGAAAAGAAGTCGTGAGAACCCACGATGAGGTGTGAAAGCCCTTGCCTCCTCTAACTTAACGCATGGTAATTCTGTATTCTCAGTCACACAAGCGACCTGGAGGCCGCGCGATCTATGAATGGATCCGCCCTTACCGGTGTCCGTTTTGGGGGACACCCAGACGGTACTGTAAAAGAGCTAACTCCAGGACGACGCATACACCTTCACGCAAGGTAGGTTGTAAGGCGACTCTTGTAGCACGCAAGAGATTAGATGAGAATAAAATTCGTATCGAATTCGATACACACCACCAAGGCCATGTACCGAATCTTGTGGACGCCAGGCAGAGGCTGAAGAAAGCAGTCAGGGATCAAGGTAGGAGTCGCTCAGAAGATTCAATGTCTGTGGCGGTGATTGAAGAATCTCCAAGGCAACTTCCTCAAGAAATTGAGGGTCTAGCTCCACATGAGCAATTTAATTTTACTGATTATAAAGAGATCACTGATCTGGTAAAGAATACTCCCAGACTTTCGACCAAGCAGTCTGAAATGCTCAAAAAAATCAAGTTACAATTGGATGCCTTCAGGGAGACGTTCAAAGAACGGCATGAAACATGAATCGCAGGGGCGACGGCAGTAGGCAGTGAGCGATAAAACATATATGAAGTTAAAATCACCTAAATGGCTTTCAGTAGTCGTGGAGATGAAACTATTACTGAGTAGGTTGCATATTTAGATCATTACGACTTAACATCGTTGATCAACACCCTGCACAATATAAAATCGACGGGGTACAAAACAGAATAACTCAACTTTGACAGCGTCGATACCGACACTCACACCGCCACCATGGACTACTGACCAGCATCATAATTCAGGATTGTTAATTCAGCTCCATCATAATTGCCATAGCAATTTGCACACATCTACATCTAGTTCAGGCCAACCGGTCGTTGTAATATACATATGTACATGTATACTTTGCCTTCACTTCGGTGACCTCTCCATTTAAGCTTGACAGTCATTCTAATTCTACCCACCCATCGGATAGCACTAAATGTCCGACGACATATTACGAGAGTGCGACCATCAAATAATGACCTGGCTAAACTATGGCGACACTGCTGCCAAAACATTGGAGCCCCTCTAGACCTTGTTTATCCAGACTACCAATCTAAGCGCTAAAAATAAAGTGCTTGAGTCAGCAGATTATGTCAGACAGGAGAATCACCATCGCCGTAAGAAAAGACGTGATACTTCAGTAAATGTCCTCCCATTATCAGTGTCAGTCAGTTTAAATCTGCTTCGTGATTTACGGAAGTTTACGGATTGGCTCAATAATAATAGGACGAATATATTATACGTGTAAGTGCTTATAGGGTGAATTACGACAACAGGTTGTTTGTGAGCCCGGTCGGTGGCTTCACGTGTCCAAGGCTACTAGGCTAGGACGAATTTTGTTACTTCATTGACTTGACTGTATCCCCGATGTTCATACTCAGCTCAAGCGTAAGCCTCAAAAAAAATTTGTTAATTTGGTATCTTTAAATAATAAGTCATCTCTCGATATTCTCGTCCTGTCAGCCTCTTAAAAAGTAATTGTTTAGAAAAAATGAATAAACATTTTATTAATGAAATCCTTATTGGTA
>JAATOF010000764.1:0-10267 GCA_013170925.1 Podosphaera leucotricha | reverse complement strand
CGCCGAGTATACAGCGTTGTCAACAAAGCTACCCTTAACAGGGGCATCGGTATCGACATTCACTATTCTCAACAGCAAAGAATGTGCTACAATGAGCATTCCATAACAATGACCTGACTCCGTGCCTAACGAATTAATTTACCTTTACACCTGCTTTAAACATCATAACACTTAAACAGCTCCATACTATAATTTCCCAAAAACGCCTTGGCGCAATACAATTAGTCCGTGAAAGGCTAAAATTAATGATTTCTTAGGTAATAAATAGAGGATAGGATCCATTAACACAACCGCATAACGTGATATATGAATTACAGCCTTTGCACCATATCAAAGAATTCCGATATCTATAAAGAAGAGTAAAATAAGGATGGGGTAGGGTAGGTAGGGTATACGTTTTTCAGCTTTGTTCGGTTATTCGCAGACTTTGAGATTAAAGGAAATTATTGTGTAATGTTAGCTCCAAACCAATAGATTTTCAGTTTCTATTATGCCAAAGATATTTACAGCCTATGTAATTCCCTAAAACGTCAATATTGTACATGAATTCGCTCGAAGACGTCGCCTTTTTTCTAAAATTTTCTTCGCGACGTCGTTGTGACTATATCGTGTCATGAGTGTTTACCGCCTTCGGTAGAAGGTTGGTACGTCTCCGTCGTGACCGACCGCCTTCGGCGGAAAATTGTGATTGGACTTCGCCCTCGCTTAAAAAATCTCGGCTGCGCTTTTTCTGAGCGAGAATGTCGTATTTCTTTAGATGATTGACTCCCTTGAACGACCGGATCAACATTAATTGAACCATTCGCTCTTGTAGCAGTCATGAGAAACTCACTTGGAATTTTTTTATTTTGCGAGAGATTGCTTGCATTACTGGGCGTTCGAATAAACTTTTGATAGCTGCTAGCAAAGCTCTGGCGTGGGCTCGTAGATCTTTCGCTTCGGGGAGCAGACTTTGAGCCCGCAAAAAATGAGCTAGCAGAGTCGCTTTTATGAAACGAATTATCTTCATTAGATGGTGCTAGAATCATGCTGTTCGATGCAAGTTCTCTCTGTCGATGTTGCTGTGCGGTGTTTGGCCGATGCTTAAACTTATTTGCCACAATTGCCCCAGTATGCGATATCAAGGTTCGAATTACATCCTTTTTGAACGCGAGAGCGAGGTCTAGGTTACTCCAAGTCTTGTTACGGTATTCAATCTCAGGCAGGCGGAATACAAGATCATGGATGTCCTCAAGGTTTCGCTCACCTTTTCCTTTGTAAGATAGACAGAGTACAACTGAAGGTATTTTGACATAAGCCAGTGTCATATAAGAAGAGGCCCGACCCATCATCTTAGTAAGATCATCAGGCACTTGTGTATCTTTTGATTTTGAGCTACCACGAATACCAAAGCGTTTACTTTTTGATTCCATAATATTTAAAGAGTATGCATCCAAGGTTAGAGAGCGGTGAGCAGCAGGACGTGTACTACTAAGTGCATGAATATTTTCATTAGAACCTTTTTTCTTCGGGATTTTCGAAGAGCCACGAGAGCTTGGGGGACTTTTTTGGTGTGGTTGAAAAAGGCGGAATTGATGTCCATCCAAGTTTAACGTCTGAAGGCTCCTTGGCCTTTTGCTTTTGGCTTTTAGTCGAGGCTCGGAGGACAGAGTTGGCTTTAATCGTAATTCAAAAGGTTCAGCTCCTGAGTTTAAATTCAAATCTGATTTTTCAGTAAAGAAATCATCAAGGCATGAGCTAAGGCTACTTGTACCATCGTCTTCGTCATCATCTTGAATTGGTTGCATATTTTTAACCATGAATGGTGACATATTCTTGGAATCAGATGAGCCTGGAAAGATATAATCAAAAAGTTTTTTACCAATATCTCGTTCAAGCTGGATTTTCATGGGAAAAAGGTTTACCTCAAAACGGTCCATTACGGGAATACCAGCTATTGCTTCAAGCATGTGCCAGCAAACTCGTAGCATCTTTTGTTTACCACCCTCATCGAAAGGTTTACCGTCAATATCAGAATATGGAGCTAGTATCTCTGGATATATAGCATCAGGAAGTAGATTGAGCCCAGTGATTTTTCCAACCTGTATTAAGTTGATATGAGAGCCGTCAGAGTTATCGGTACGATCATACTTAGCCTTTTGAAGCTGAATTTCCATTAATGGTTCATTGTTTCCATGAATTAAATGCCACACAATCTGTTCAGAAGCTATACTCCACCTTAATAAACCGCTAGTCTTTGATGGGTCATATTTTCGTTGGGAAGTCTTGATAGCCTCCATCATGAAAAAAAGCTCATCTGCACAGCTTCGGGAATCCCTTTCGAGGAGGATTTTATCTTTAAGGCCTTCTTCATCTAAATACTCGGAGTTAATTTGAAATTGAGTTTTAATTTCATCAAGTAATCGAATACGTTCTTGAAGTTTAATCACCATCTCCGGAACACCCCTTAAATCGCTGAAGTCCGAAGCTAGCATTATTTTTTCTAATCTCTCATTCCGAGTTTTTTCGAGTGGCTCGCTAGACATTAATAAATCCATTACGATGATATACATCGCGTAATACTGTGCAGAATTACAGATAGCTCTAATTTGAGGGAATTCTACTCGGAGATGATCCATACGATTTTCTTTATTGGGTTTTGATCCACGTCCATGTTTGCCTTCAGAGCTAACCTCATCATTGTCTTTAAGACGTAAAGTGTTGTACTTATCATACCTCAATGAAGCTGATGTTTTATGAACAACACGTTTAAATCCAAAAGGATCAACATCGAAATCAAACATAACTTCCATAGGAACCCAAGGTGGCCACGCAGAACCAGCAGGAGCACCGTATCGATTCCCTGAATACATCGATAATAGTTGAGATGAGAACCATTTTCGATGTGTGACAAAAAATTGTATGCTATCCATCTTTACTGAAAATCGGCTTTGTACAAGGCCACTAACTTTATCGAAAATACGATGTTTATCCATTACCTCTACCACTTTAGCCTCCATGCCTTTAGCTGCAGCCAAAACAACGGCCTTTTTGTTCTTCTCACTCTGAAGTTGTATCTGAGGAGCTATTAGATATAGATAGTAGCTATTTAAAGGAGTAAAGTCCTCGGAAATGTATGAGTTTAAGTTGTCCGTTGATACGCGCTCAGTCGTAGAGAAAATATTAGAGAATCCTTCTGTTGTGTTACCTGGCTCCTTGCAGTCGGATAAGATTTCGTTAATACGATCTTCTAATTCCACATAGATAGAGTCAATTCCATGCCCAGAAGTTGAAGCTGTCGTTGATGAGGCTGTGTCATTTGAGGTATTCTTTTTCGGGGTTTTAGGTTTAGTTTTATTTTGCTCTTGAACAATGTCAATGATAAATTTGACAGCTCGCCTTGATAGATAATAAACGACCCCTCGTCTTTGTCTAACTTGATGAATATATCGAAGAATTATATTTCGGAGTAGGTTGTTCCACTTAAGCTGCATATTGTGGATAACAAAACGATTACTGAAATCATTCCTAGACTCAGCCAGTAAATCGGTGTCTGCTGGATCACCCTGTGAAGTAGAAATATTTTTGGAAAATGAATTTTTACCATCACCAAGGAAAAGGGAATCTTTCTCGGCATCATCAAGATTACTCGTAATTCTCGTTGCTAAGCGGGATATCATGGCCTTGAGGAATAAAAACTTATCCCGTAAAAGTTTGCTATGCCTTTTCAGCTGTTCGACTTCGGTTTTCAGTCCTTCGTTATCGTTGCTTTGGAAAAACCTCATTTCGGCATCATTCAGAGCAAGAGTTTGAGATTTAATTTGTTTTTCAAGCTGTTCCATTCGACTTTTGACCAGCTCATACTGGACTCGACGAGGATCATCGTCTTGTGTCATAATACAAAAGTGTGTTGGCTCATAGCCAAACGAACTATTTGGAATTGTTTCTCTGGAAGAAATATCTTCACTATCAGTCCGTCGAGAATAAGTAAAACGTGGAGCGTATGCCAATGGTAGAATTTTTGTCTCTAGCTTGGCATCTGGCGGTACAGTCCAGTCTAATTCAACAAAATCGTCCATATCAATCCAACTAAAATCATTGTCAGGTATGTCGAAGTTTGACAGGTCTGGGAGATCGTCTTCTCGCTGAAAAGCAAAGTCAGGGACAGAAGCAGGCTTTGATTTACCAGGTTTAATTTTAGAAATGCTCGCTGTGATTGCTCTGATATCTGCGGAGAGTAGATCTAGTTGTGCTTGGTGCATTTTCATACCACTTGTCTTGCCCAGTGTTGCGTGAGCCATTTCATGATTAAAAAATTCTTCCTTACGCTGATGAACATCTAACATAAAGCTATCTAACTTTATTTTAAGCCCCGTTGCAGATTCTTTATGGTGATTATAATCTGCTGTATCATTATGTTTATAGACGTGGCTTACAAAAAGAGGAGCTAGAAATATGTTGTATTTGATAGTTGCTAAGTGCCTGGCAAATTTCTTACTTGACTTCTCAATACCAGGCCACAGAGCTCCTTGGCGGATTGGCACAGACATGGCACCATCAAACATGGACCACCAAGCAAAGAAGTGAGAAAAGAATCGTGGCGATAAGTGGACTGAATTATAGCTTAGTGATCTTTTTGAGGTTGTACTGAAAACTTCTTGATCAATAGGTGCTTTTATAGCGATAGATAAATGTATGTGATTACTACGAAAGCCCTCGAAAGCATCGTAAGGAAGCTCATTAGCAGACTTGGCACAATCGGGCCTCTTCAACACAACATTGTAGTGTGGAGTAAATTCAAAGGATCTCTGACCCAGCTGGGCAAGATTTCTTTCAAACATAAGCCCTGCAAGCCACTGGACATTACCTGATAATTTCATGACCACTTTTTTGAACGCAATTCCGCGCCTAGAGACGCCCAAGCTGAGTAAATTGTCGCTATTATGGTCATTTAAAGATAGGTCTCGAGCTTGCTGACTGAGGTCAGGTATCGCAAGGATATATTCACCACTATCAACGGTCATAAACTTCCTTGGATCATCATCACTATGGATGTTCCATCGGACATCATTCCGCCAGCACATGAGAAAGCCAGCACCGTTTCCAGTTATGGCGTATGGATCCCTAGTTCCCTTTAGTAGCAGATGAACATCACCATCGCCCTTCCAAGCCATGCTAACACGAGAGTGAAAACTTAGTCTGATTTTATCCCAAAATCCAGTTCGATCTGACGGATCAACCTGAGGTTTGGTAAAAGTTTCGATGATCATCATCATATCTTGAATAGCAGGTTGAAAAGATGAGCCCCATGTGATATTAGTCGGTAGACTTGTGTTGATATACACGTTGATATCAGAGTAGGATTTAACAGGAGATATTGTTCTCCTAATGTTGATAGAATATCCCCCTTTATTAATTGTACCGGACTGTTGATTACACGGTGGAACTATATTGACATTAACGAGCCTAGTAGACTCATAACTACGCAACTCTTCTGCAATAACAAAGTCAGCCTTAAGTGACAAGGCAGGGAGACGCACTGGCTGGTTTGAATCGATTGGAGGGACATGTAATAAAGGGAGGGGATAATCTCGTAATGTGACACGAGCCTCACCCATGTCTAATTGTACATGCATTGGAACCAGAAGGGAATACTGCATATCATGTGGCATTCCTTTCCCAATTCTATTGATGAAGTTGGGGAGTTTATTTAGAGGGAAAGATGGGTCTTCAATGTTGACTTGTAAGTTAGAAATTATTGCTTCCATCAATGCAGGCCGATCAGATATTTGAAGAATATCTGCCGCTGATACAATGTCCTCTGGTATTTCATTAGAGCCCCAAAAATTTTCACGTATCGCTCTATTTTTAACTCTTATTTGATTGAAAATGCCATCGATTCGTCGTTTCCAGCTTTGGGCGTTGTAGATTTGAAGGTTTTCGTACGCTTCTTTAACCGAAATTTTAGCAGAGCCAGTCATTCGATGAAATTTATCAGGATTATAACGCAGCTTATGGCACTGAGATTCCGACTGGAGACTGCAGAGTATACTTTCATCTAAACTTCGACTTCGGGGGCGATTAATATCACGATCGGTTTGCTTGCCACGACCTCGAGGATGAGACGATCTATTTCGATTTTTTGTTGAAACTTTGCGCATTTCTTCTTCGATTTTCTTTTCTTTGATATCAAAAGCTGCCTGACGAGCTAAACGTTGTGTTTGTTCAACAAGCCCAGTCCGATAAATTACGCCCAGTTTCCATTCAAAAGCCCCATCTTCTAACTCAAAGAGAAAAGAATTGCTGCGAATTAAGATCTTGGGTAGCTGTTTTGGAGCCTCGGCAAGCTTTTCTAACACAGGCTGATTGATGCCAATGATAAACTTTTGGTGCAACTGCTCCACTGATTTGAGAGTATTTATAATATTATCGATAACTTTATGTAAAATTAGCTGATGAGGAATTGCCAAGCGTATTGTTTCCGCATTTATATCAATTAGTCGATTGTAAATTGTTTCACCATTACATTTATTTTTGCTCTCACGATCATTGATACGAAGACTTTTAATGCATATGATGCTAGCCCAAAATTGCGGTATTCTGGGCGCCTCTGCGTAAAGTTGAGCAAATTTGGCGACGAAGAAAGGTGATGTCCATCTATGGCGCCCAGCTTCGAGATTGTAGATGCTCAACATCATTGCTGGATCTGATGGCATCTGTGCCTTAAACTGTAGTAAATTTACCTTGAGACTGAAAGAAACTAGTTCTGTTGTAGCGAATGGATATTCACCTGCATTTTGGGAACAAAACTCAGTAGAAAGGCGACCATCAAGAGCGAACTTATTTACAGCGGCTCGAGCTAATTCAGCTTCATTTTGGTCTGCTTGTGTTTGCAAAAATGCTTTTCTTAAAATCGTTATGGCGACTCCAAAGGCATAATGACGATATAATGAATAATGAATAAGGAGAGACTTGACGAATAAGGTTATATCAAATATCGGGCCATGACTATCACTAGTAGTAGAGAAAGTACCTTCCATTTCAGGCATGGTGATAGAGGGATCTAGTTCCCTTTTTTTTGTGGATTTAACTACAAAAATCTCTAATCCTTTAAGATTTACAGAAACTCGCCGACCGTCCATCGGATAAGCTGCTGAAAAAGATCGCTTTTTCCGGGCTGGCATACTTGAAATTTCAGGAATGCCCTCTGGCTCACGCTGAGGAATACGGCACACTACACGATTTTGATGTACTCTTTTTTCTGAATTTTCAATTTCCCGGGTGCAGTATTCAATTGTCCATAACTCTAAATGCAACGCAACGCCCCTAGTGTCGCCGGATACCTCATCGTCCACACCTGCAGCTTCTGCACTGAAATTAGAGCCCTGTAAAGAGCAATGCACTAGCCAGCGCGGTAGTCTTCTTATCAAGTTAATATTTTTAGCGTTTCTTTTTGGTTCTGGCTCTACACTGAGATGTAACTGACGAACAATCTGGCGAATCCCATCATTGATTTCAGGCCTAGTCATATGAATTGAAAATGTTTGTAAGTTCCCGGTCGCTACAACACAAAATTCTTGTTTTGCACTTATTTGTGTCTTTAATTCAAATGATTCAGTTTCTAGAAGTTCATGGTGAGCACCTGAAGAGGTTTGATAGTACAGCACATGTGACTGAAGCCTGAAAGTTGATCCAAGGCAATAGTGTAATTCTTCAACGGCAGAGTGTGATGACTCAATATCTAGAGATATGGAAGAGATGGATGATATGATTAAATCAAAATCTTCTTCTTCAGCGGTTTTTTCCACAGGTGGTAAAGCGATTCGAATAACAGGTTCATGCATTGAAATTTTAACATTTGCTTTAGGCAAAATCCAAGATATCAGCCCATTTTCTCGAGGTCCTACCAATTTTTTGCTCGATCTAGGTTGCTGCTGCATTATAGATAGGACAAGAGCCAGGTTTATTGGGTTCAAATCAACAGAGGGAGATGTTATGACTACATTGGCAGAGACAATGTTGGCATTGCGCTCATCAACGCTATTTTTACCAGCAATTTGCACAGTCTTAGACGGCAGAGTTGTTCGTACAGTAGTTGTTGCCATTGGAATATACACAAGCCGTTCAGTCTTACCATTGCCATCATCTAAACTAAATTCAATAGAAAGCGCTGCAACTAATGCCTGATGAGCAATATCCTTACTTGAAAAGTACATACGATGCGCAGGTGACTTCTGGTCGAGTCGATGAAGATCTATGCCAACCTCTTTCATGGATACACTACAGTATATCGGGGCACCATGAGGTGGCAAGATATCGACTTTTTTTATGAACCCGACATAGCTGACAGCAAATTGGACTTCTTTGATGCCTCGCAATATTGAGCGAAAAAAATTTCTGGAATCAGAGATTGTTTGTGCTAGATTTTCTTCTTGGGTGCCAGCGGGGTTTTCAAATTCTTCGTTTAAATCAGCGATTAGTATTTCTGTAATACTTGGACGGGTTTTTTTTTCATTTATTTTGGAGCATGAATTGTATCGATCAATACACCTAATAATATCGTCATGGTGAAGGTTTACCCGACCCAACTTGAGAGAAATAGAAGTATCTTGAAGGCCATCCAAATCTTTGTATAATAAACCATGAATATCGAGAGTCGCATGATCGAGAATCTCAAAAGGCTCTCCACTTTCAGCCGTAAAAAGGATACTTCGGACTATGATAACCCACTCAGCTGGACGTTGCTTTTGCGTTGTTCTCAGCCGAGAAAACATTCTTTCCCTGTCAACCATTTTTCTTCGGGTATCCACGCCAATAGTGAAGCTTCCAACTTGTATATTCCCAATATCTACAAAGTTCACAATAGAGTTAGTGGCAACCAAGTCAACCATACATATCCACTTGATCTTTCGGTGAAGGCGCTTTATGCGTTCCTTTATATTGGTGAGATTCCTCCAGCTTCTGTATTTTAAGAATTTAAGAGTATGCTTTACTGACTCTGACTGTTCTATTGAATTTTTCGCATAATTTTTTGACATTACATTGGGCTCTCTGATATCTCCAAATATCTCCCTTCCTGTCGCGTTGAGGTCTATCGTAATTGCTAGTTCTGTCAAAACAATACTGAGCCATGTTGGCTGAGCAAAGGTGGGCCTGTGTAAGTTAAGACCCAAGCGTCTTATTTCAATGTTTATTCCATTTCTGGGCGTGTATGTAATTCTTTTCAATGAAAGATACCCTATTCGTTGAATCGATACGCCTGTGAGAGCTCGAAGGATGGCAAAAAGAATAAACGACGCCAAGTATATAATTATTATGATTCCAAGGATGAAAGTTGGATTCAGGAGAGCCATCAGTCGTCAAGCGCCATTGGCAGATGCTATCGTAATTCGACGGAACGTTCTGCTGGGGCTGAACTCGAGAGATTGCGGTACTTCTGTCGCGCTGTTCATTCCTTCATAAAAGTTCTAAAGTTTTGGTATTTAGTAAACTAGATAGTCCGTTGTTTGCATGATACATTATCCTGTTCGCAATATTGAATCAGCTTTTCTACTTTTTCGATGCGAGATGCTTGTAAGATTGACCAGTGAGATTATATGTATCTAGTTCCAGGGAGATTTATGATTTTGGTATCATTCATTATTTGACGTTTATTTGTCATGCGAACTGTTATGACTACTATAAACAGGTTATCATTAACTGTGCTGAGGTACTAATAGTTATAGCGATATGTACGTGTAATAAAGTATGAACGCGTGGATAATTATGGATCATGTCAAAATAGGAATGAGCTCTTTCAGACAGTAATTAATTACGTACGTCCAGGCCCCCATAATGGTCTCCACTTTGGTTTTGCAGTCATCGAAAGCTACTTGCAAAAATGGCCACGATAGCACGACAATTCAAAGTAATGCATACACCTCCGTCTCCGCATCCGGGTTATGGGAAGTTCTTGTAAAATGGGCTTAAAAGCACCTACAACGAAGCTTTTTGCTGCTGAATAGCTTCGCTGTTTGTGCAGAATTTATTACGGACACGGAAATTACATTATTCATCAGAGGTTACCATCGCTTGAGACGGTCCCCAGCAGCAGGTTAGTATTTAAAGTTCAGCTATTTCCTGGTTCCTTGAACTTCTATCGATCAAATTTTTATAATTTAGGGGGAAACTATTGCGTCTGTATTGACTTACAGGGTGGCAGGGCTAAATTTTCCTCCCATGAGGTTTCTCTGGTCAATCTTCATATGAATATGGAAAGTATCTGCACGATCATTAACGAATTGGGCTG
>JAATOF010000761.1:0-27947 GCA_013170925.1 Podosphaera leucotricha | reverse complement strand
GGAGAGCATAGTTGGGGCCTTTGGAAGACTAGTTAGGGATGAGTAAGCTGTCTCATTTGTGGTAGCGCGTTCTATGTTTGGTCTCTCGAAGGTGAAAATTTTCGTGATGAATGACAGGGGATGGCTGATTCACGGCGAAGAAATGCACATCACCTACTATATCTGGTTAGTTAATTTAGAATAATGTTTATGCATCTCATTTTTGGTTATGTCTTGATTTTGGGGACACCACGGTAACGCCGTGTTCTCGGTGAGTGCTCTCCTCCGAATGCTCGTAACCGGCCAGAAGGACATCGTAAATTATTCTCACACCGATGACGCCGATCCAGACAAAAAATAACGTTTTATACACTGATATAACTTTGCAAGGAGTAAAGCACTTGCACACTCTTCGCGCTTGCTGGAGAGCTAGTAGCCTATTTCTTGGGAATCTTCAACAGCCGCTCACTCCGCGGCTCTGGACTATATCAAACCAAAGTCCTTCCATTGACTTTTGTCGGATCCCCGAAAGCTACAATTGGTTTAGACCCTGGTAAAAACAACAAGAATAGACGATTTATTTCGAATAGCTGGTTAGGCTCTCTTGATACTTGATGCGTTACGGGCATTAGCTCGGGATACTATCAAAACAAGGCGTGTGTAACTACGATTGTTCAAATTCTCCAAGAATTAGCAGTACACCAGTAGATGTAACTCAATACACACTCCACAAGGATAGAATAAATAGAAAATTAAAGCTTTAGAGGAGCAAGCTCCAGCCGAAGCAGCACTGACAACGAAGCCTTAACCAGGTTCATGCAATGAAGAGTACAAATGGATTTTGAACTTGTCCTTATAGAAACGTCAATTTGAAATGGTCATTTTGGTATTTGTGGGGTTATTTGAGTAAAACTTTTTGCATATTTTCTTCATAAGTCGCTCAATTTCCATCATAGTTTTTCCACCAAGAATAGACAAAAAATATAGTCACACTGAGGATCGAACTCAGAACCATCTCGGGTTGCTTGCTCACATGTGAACGAGATATCATAACCATTAGACCATGTGACTGCAATGATTATAAGAAATAAAAGATTATATTGTGATTATCTAATGGTATTAAGTCTGATTGGTCTGATCAAAATGATTGGTTGTTATTGGCAGTATGATTACACTTGCATCTTAGTGATCCCAGCATTAGCCTCTCGGCGGAGTAGTGTAGTGTTTTCAGCAACATAGCTTTTTCCTCCTTCAAACGGCGCGTTAAAATCGGGATCCCCGGGCTCAATATGGGAGAACGAACTCAGACGATACACCCACTACACCATCCAACGAAGCAGCGCCAAGTAGCATGGTATCCATAAATAGAGATCTCTGACTAATAAACAAAGAAATAAATATAACAGACAGACAGATAGACAGTGATAGATTCCTGCGTGGGCCATCAAAGGCGCCAGATCAAGGGAATAAACTCAAATTCAAAAAATACCTATGGAATACATCTTTTGGTATCTAATCGTGATTTTTAAAAGTAATTTACATGACGGTGCTCCATCGATTACAGGCTTCGTAGGATAGGCGAGTGGCCACTTGGTAGATTGGCAACGAATGCTCTAGCTACATGTGGTTATGTGTTGCATTTTTACAGGAAATGGTTAAAAGCCATAACAATCCACGCGATGAAACAAAAGAAAGATAAACTAAGAAAGAAATTAACGGTTAAGTGTTAATGAATAGTTAGTATTCTCCTTCACCCCACCCATTTTCTGTGGCTGTAAACTTCCAGGAGTCGTAGGGAGTTATATCCAAAGAGAACCGCTGTTGCTGGACATTTTTATCCTCAAATGATTGCCAAAAATTTCTTGCAACATACTTTTCTCCCCACTCGCCTAAAATAATTCAATCGTGATAAATATAAATTATTTAGCAAAATCAAAATACTATCAGACTACGGTATTTAGAACATTTCATCTTTGTTTTTGGTTGTGTTACAGGCGGTGTTAACTAGACGAGTAGATTTGAATAGTTTTGTCTGTCACCAGTTTTCAAAAATATCAACGATGACATATTCAGTATTTTGTAGGGCCAAATTTTGTCATAAGAACTGCTATAACTTCACAGATCATGCCAGAAATTGATGTACGACAGATCTCGACTGGATTTTTCCATAAATGTTCAAATGTTCAAAGCCCGCTTCATCAGCCCAACACGAGGACTAGGTTGCTTTTGGAACGTAACAAGTGCCTTATATATACATTATTTCGATGAGATTTATATCGGGTAACTGTGCTTGCTAGATCATTGCTCTGGGCTGTGGCGATTCGAGCTAATTTTGCGACTGTTGGGAGGTGGGTGTACTTGAGATTATAGTCCTGCTGAAGGATGATGTTTTGCTTCTGCATGCCGTATTTTCCCGGGATCAAGGGCAAAAATATTTCTGGAATGTGATATACTGATGACTATCCATTCTTCTCTTTATTGTCTTTGTTTTACCAACACCTTTTTTGGTCATTCATCTCTAAATCATAACGTTTCTTTCGTTGACTTTAGGGGCCTTGGTAGCTTTGGAGCTCTAGAGGTGCAGGTATATCCAGTTTGGCTTTTCATTTACCAAACTGACAGCAATAATGCTGAGATTTTGTTCAACTGTTATCTGACCCATAGATTTGCCAGTTTGTAAGGACTAAATGAAGTTGTCACGGGTCCAACTTGGATTCAGTCTCATCACATGAAAAAAAGGGAGAATTGATGTTAAAAAATTTGGACAGCGAGGTCGTTAAAAGATGTCAATCGTCAGAGTTTGTAAATTTATAAAATGCGAGTTTAAAAAATAATCAAGAGGTTAGGTTGTATTTATAACCTGTGACAAAGCTGTTCAAATGTACTCCCCTAGTCAAGTTTCCCCCTGTAATTCAACCAAAAACAAAGATGAAATGTTCTAAATACCATAGTTTGATAGTATTTTAATTGATCTAAATACTTTATATTCAAACTATTGAATTATTTTAAGCGTAGGGGGGGAAATTCGTTGCAAGAATTTTTGGGAAAACATTTGAGCACTTTTGTCACGAGCGGTAGAAGCGCCTTTCTGGATGCTGAGATACACTCAGTGATGGATGTTCATGCACACAAACCAGGCTGCTTCCTTAAAATTAAAAAGTTCCTTGATGATCCAAGGACCAGTCCGTTTGATTCTCGACCTTCTAAAATTCCTGTCTCGTCAATATTATATCGATTGCAGGGTTTAATTTTCATGATCTTGGGCTCAGCGAGCTTATCATACTATTGCCGAATAATGTATTCTGAGGCTCCAATGATACGTTGAGAATAAATTGCCCTACTTATCTAAACCTTAATTGATTGATCCTATTAATAAATGACTGAACCCATTTTTTCCTGAGTCGCTGGAAGCTGCCGCCAACTCGTAGAATCCGTTCGGCTATGTCAATCAACTGATGATGAGTTGGTGGCGGGCCTAGGTTGCTTTGAATTTGAATCTGAGAAATGAGATATTACCGACTTGGTGTGTCTCAGAAATACGGCACAAGACAGTGAAACAACTCGAAGCCTTGATGTAAAAGAAGAGGATGTACCAGCGAAATATTAGTTTGATTTAGGTTGAGAGCTGGAAATAGATAGTCTCTGTAATATATATAGACTGTCTCCAAGAAGAAAACAAGGGAGATCAGATCAGAATATATCACCTACCATCACCAAATATCTTTATATAACAACCTTCAAACTTCTATAATACTTCCTAACTATAAGTTCTGACAGAATCCATTCAGTCAATTCGCTTTCTTAGGTCGGTGAGAGCTTCTAACGATCAGAAAATACCGCACTATTAGCCTCAACATCTTTAATACGATTCTGAAGTGTTGGTCGAGGTATTTCCCATTCAGATGAGAGTTTTATTATATTTTGGCCATTTTCGATGGCTTAAAGAGCCTGTAGGCCAAATGTGGATGAGGAACGTTAACCAAGTATTACAGAGTAGAAGATTATCATGGCTCCTAATATCTTCAGCCTAAATGTAAATCCTCCTCTAAATCCAATGGTCATGACTTCGTTTATTCCATGGCCTAGTACAATTAACTAATGTTATTGAGTCTCTGTGTCGACTATAGTCTGGTTCGGATAGCTATTTTGTAAGTATGTCCGTTATCATATCTTTTCCTGGAAGGTGTTGTACTCGCAAACCACTTTGTGCAAACATATCATTATATCATTGCGCACAAAAAGATAACGGATTTCGATGTGTTTTGCTTTGCTGTAGAATTTTGAGTCCTTAATAAACTGGACCGCTGGGTTGTCACAATATAAGATCACAATGTAAAATTGGTGTCGAATACCCTTCCAAATCTTCTTCATATATGCTGCTTCTTTTTCACCTCAATTTTCAGATATTATTTCTGCTACCAAGAAGCTCTGAGCCGTGGATTTTTGTCATTGAGCCTATCATAAAATGGATCCACCATTACTGTTCACCGCAAGATCTATTTCCAGGGGCCTATTTCAGTCTATGATAAGACTTGTTGAGTTTAAGAGAGTCGTTGTGTTCATGATCTGCAATCCTGGGATCTAAGAGAGCAAAGAATTTAGGAATCCTCATGTTTATATCCTATTTGATAGTCGGGTTGAGGTAAGCAGTATTAACATCGACGTGATCTATTTCTAGATCTTTGGAAACAGCTTTGACCAAGAGTGTCCGCAACTTGAAGTGTCGAACGATAGATGTAAAGGTCAAGATAATCACTGCCATAGACCTATTCATAACCTCTTTCCGAGGCGAGATTTACGCCGGGCAATCGATGCATCTTGGTTCCATCTGTATTTTCAATATAATTTTGAGGTTACCAGCTTCTTATTTGTTTGGGGATTGTTCTTATAGAAAGTAAAGGCATTTATCTTTTTAAGAGCTTGAGTTTCGTCCTTCAATTATTGTTTCTAAAATTTGGAATCTCCTCCTTTCATGGCATCATATGTTAATGTTTGCAAAAAGTGGAGAGACAGTGTCCATCCGTGATAGACGTTGAGGAATTCATAGCTTCAAATGAGACCGCTTATAAAGAGTGAGCTAGTTGAGGTATTTGATGTCCATAAACTGGTTTCATATCTTTCGTATCTTCGGCAAAATATACTTTTCGTTTCACGGTACGACCAGAATTGGAAAGTAAGTCTTTCTAAAGTAAATTTATCTGCTGACAGCAAATTCATAGAATACTTTTTAAAAGAAGTTGAGCCAAAAGTTCCATACTTTAGACTAGAGCCTCTCCACAATAGCCAGCAAGGTTTCCAATCCCCTCTGCAAAATTAAGCTAAGAAGCAAAATGCTATCGAAATCGACTGATGTAAGATTTCAATACGGCCTCAATTAGAGCGTTCAATGAATCGGAAGAGCATGATCAACCTTCAAAAGATTCAAATTCCTTGAAAATGATAAAAAAAGAGTAATCTATCGGAGCAAAAGTATCGTAAGCCTTTGTCAGATGCAAATCTCGAGACCTCGGAGAAAAATGAGACACCTCCTACTCACCAACAAGATGTTTCAACACGGTCGTTAACATGACTTTTTAAATCCTGTTGCCTTGCATTCCAATAAATACGTATTCCTATTCTCTGTATATTTATGGTTCGAGCTTAGAGGGTTGTCATAAAAGCAACCTGTTTAGCTTTATCTCCTTTGGTCACGGGCCTTTTATTGAGACTTAATGTACTACTAGATCCTAATTTTTTAATTGCTTTGTACCTGGCATGATCTAAGCGATAATGCCAAAGTTGAGCTTTAGACCGAAAATCGGACAGCGGTTGATAGCTGAAGATTGTAGGGTGGCATAATGCTGCGATTCAGGCATTAGTTGGAGAAAGTCTTGGTGAGTATTCACATTTAGTGACGTACCTGGCACATGAGTTGATTTGATTGAGGGATCAGATTGAGAAGAAACCTGATAAAGGCCATCGGTCAATTTTGCGACGAAAAACTATGTTATCAGATTTGCTTGCTACTGCTTTTTTTCCTGAAAACGGTAAATAATATCAACCAGTCCGACATCAAATGATGGTACAAGCTATAAATTCTTGAACAGTAATAGATTGCCAACTCTGCAATCACCATTGTGAGAGGGTTGACAAGATTGTAAGGACACAAATGAGTCACCTAAAAGAAATCTATACATGTCTCAGTATCTTTTCTAAGATTCCGAATAATTCCAGGGAATCTATTCGCTTTAGTTCCACCAGATTCTAAGTAATTCGATAGACCCTCGTCGTCGCCTTTCCTGAACCTTCTAGAAACTCTCACTTAACCGAGGCTTAAGCGAAGGGCTGCATTTAGCCTTGGGCCAAATTACTCCCAATGGCTGTAGCCCTATAACACGCCCCATTCTATGACTTTTGCAGCTCAAAATGACCACTATTTTTCGACAGTTTTGGACCAGGAGGGCTTCCATATGATTTTCCCTTTAAACCAATCTTGTAACGGTCCATCGTTGATCTCCGCATTTCTATATTTTTCCTCAAACCTGTCTAATGCTTCAGTTTCCTGAAAATTTTTGAGCGGTTCCCAAGTATTGTCTGCGAAGCTTTCCCATTTAACTAGCACAAGTCTTCGGAAACCCCTACCTCTTTTCTTGGTGCGTGTGCATAATATCTCCTTTACTGTGAGAAATGAGATATTACCAACTTGTAATGTCTCAGTAATGCGGCACACGACATATAAAATAACCCGGAGTCTTGACTTAAGAGAAAGGGATGTTATAATATGGCATTCGCCTGGGATAGGTTAAGAGCTGAAAATAGATGGCCTCTGTATTATATATTGAATGTCCCAAAGAAGATATAGGAGAGGAATATAACGATATATCTTTACACTTCATCAGAATAGATTAGAGTATATCACCTACCGTCACTAAACATCTTTAATAAGAACAACCTTCGAACTTCTCCAATACTTCCTAAATCCTAGTTCTGACATTTACATATTGCTCCTCCTTGCCGTCAAGCCTTGTAATGGGCGGAGGTTGCTCGTCGTATAGCTTTTGCCCTGGTCGTGGATCTTTAGCTGCCCGACGGAGCTGATCAACGTGGAATACCGGTGAGATATCTTTTGGCAGACCTGTTGGCTCGACATTATGGGACCCCAGGACTTAGAAACGATATATTTGCCCCTTAGCCAGTCCATCTTTCTCTTGGGTCTGTCGCTCTTGTAGTGCTCATAGCTTAGCCAAACTTTGTCTCCTACACGGTACTGTTTGGATGCGGAACGTTTCTCGTTTGTATATTGTTCCTGTTGTTGTGCTGCAGCAATCGCACTCTGAGAGAATTCTTGGATTTGCTGCAAGCGCGACATATGTAACTCAGCTCGTTTTTCCTCAGAATGCGCAAGATTATTTGTGGATTTTATCTCAATTGCTTTAGGATGATAGCCATGAGTAATAAAGAAAGGTGAGAGGCCTGTACTATTTGGCCTATTGTTTAATGCTAGCTGAGCAGAAAAAAACCAGGTTGCCCAGTCATTTTGTATGTAGTTTACGTAAGCGCGTAGGTACGCCCAAACTTCCTGGTTTCATCTTTCGGTACCCCCATCTATTTGTGGATGGTAGCTTGATGTTAATCTCTGCTCTACACCCGCCAATTTTCACAAGTGTTTCCAGAAGCGTCTAATCCATTGTGGACCTTGGTCACTCGTCACAGTGCCACTTCTGTTTGCTCCGGTACCCGACTTTGTTCCGGAGCTACTCTTTTTCCTGGTCGAGTTCGGGGCCGATAATTTCAGCTTCTCTCTCTAATTGAGGAGCGTTCGTGGCGGTAGCTCTGATTCCTGTTTTTGGATGGTTAGGAGGGAGATACGGACATCTTGCTATGTAATGTGTGTTGGCGCCACACCGCACGCAAAGCTTAAGATTCCTTCGCCAAACTATCTCTGTAGAATCAATCCATCGAGCTCTCCTCTGTCCTCCACTATTCCTTTGTTGGTCCTGTGGGTTCCGCGGTGATTTAGGGTAACAATTCATAGGACTCATGATTATGTCACCATCACCATCAAATCTAACCGCTGGAGCTATATTAGCTTCGGAAACTAAATTCCCAGGAGCCTAACTGTTTGTCCTCGATCCGTTAAAGAGATTAGAATGTTCGAATCGGTAGGCAGTATCCTAGATTGTTCTCACAGACCCATGATAGTATGATAGTCATTAAGGTCGAGAGGAACAGGTATCAACTGTGTTTTTAGTGCATCACTGAGGGCTTTGCGTAACCATATTACTTTTAAATCCTCGGTCCACGACTCTCCACCGGCTCCAGCTAGCCCTTCATCGAATTTTAGGAAAATTCAGAAAATCGTTGATTTTCCCTCTGCTTTATTTTAGACAGGAGTTCTATCCCCTCTCTTATCTGTTTCCAAAAGTTCTTTTGAGATGATCAATAAATAATTGGTAGTCCCAGTTCAACCTTTGCCCAGAAATATTGAATACCGAAACCTTTTGCTTTGCCACATCAGGTAACGAGAATTTAATGTCGTACCAAACTGCTCTATCGAGCCCATAGGGTCTCTATCAATCTCAATACAGTCCTCAACTTCTTTAATATAACAGTTGAAGTGGCGGCACTCACCACTCCAGGTAGGGAATTAACGCCGTTTTCGAGATCCGGATACTGGTGGTGGTGTGGTATTAGATAACTAGATAGATGGGGACGGATGGGAGACAGGTGGGAGGGCGGCTATTGTGTTGCTTAAAGCATTGACCCTTGTCAAAAGGGGCATCATCGCTTGTTGAAGTTGCTCGGCAATTAGATTAGAAAGTGATTCTCGATCGATAGTCGCCGAGCGTTTTGGTTCTATTCGAGATGGAATGCGTGGTTCCCAATGTCCAGTTCGGGTTTGTGAAGACTTATCAGTACGACTTTGTGACAGCCCGTCGTTCTCTTCATCTAGATCCATTCTACCACGCTCTTCTCCCCCATATTCTGCGTCTATACCCTTTCCTTTACCCATCTTTACTGATGCTGCTACCGATATTGTTGCCGATGTTGTTACTGATGCTATTAGATATAGGAGCGGAATATATGTGCTCAGAGGCTGTTGCAACAAATTTTTCCAAAAGTATCGTTTTGAAAGTATTGTTACATACTTAGCTCAACGAAGATTTCCAAACGTAAAGAAATGATTAGTCCACCATCCTCTCTGAGGAGACCAACCTTGAATTAATATAAAAATAAATTAGAGGAGCCAGATTTAAACAAAGGGCTTGCTGTCTAACACCCATTGATGGAAGGCTCTTGCTCTATCAACGGTGCTTAAGAACCATTTAGCCCTCTCGGATGAGTTACGCCCGCGGGGTAATTTGGGCCGGCGAGCGCCGCCACCACGAGTGAGGTGGCATGAGAACGGGTGCTCTGGGGATTTTTCCGATCCACAAGAGCAAAATAGTTCTGCGTCTGAATGATGAAAGCGTCAGTGGTACGCTGCAAAGTCGCTGTGTCCAGATCGTGCCGCAATAAGCTTGCCTAGACTGCTTCTTGGGAGTCAGGATAATTCAGGCGGGATTTTTTTGGTGTATTTGTGTACATATGTGTTAGGCTAGCTGCTACCTGCTTAGCTGTCATGTGACTTTACCTGACAGTATGGATCCTTCTCCATACCTCCTCCTCGTACCAAGCCCAGTCAAGTCGTACTCCTTATGCAAGTGGTGTTATCTTGTGGAGAAGCGTTAAGTCGCAAGACTTATTGACTTATCACGTCGAAGAAAACGGCGAAGTGGAACGTAAAGAGTCCGTAACCTGAAGTGGAGTGAGGAGTTTTTAATTACACCCACTTCAGGTACAGAGTGCTACTTATACAAGATTCTAATAAAAAGTAAATAAAACTTTTGTAGATATTGAATATTGTTGTCCCAAATAAAGGGGGTTGGTATGAAAGGATAATCATGATGTATTTTGCATGACTGACAATTATTACCAAATAGCACTAAAATCAACAAGTGGACGTAACGTGGGGATCGGTGGTGAAAACAGTGCAGATGCTGCTAATGCTGTAGTTTCTGCGCGTATCATGAGATGTGGACGTTTTGATGAAAAATATCTAGTCTCGTGAAATGAAACTTATGGCTGCGTATTCGCAGACAGAGGAATGGGGCCCCTATGGATACCTGATTCATCCTCACCTCCACTATGAGGTTTTGGCAACGTTCTTTGCCCTCTTTGGACGTCCCTTTCTTTTGGTTATATGGGGTCCAAGAAGAATGCCGTTGGTCTCGGAATTAGAAACAGGAAGATGACATGATGCACCAAAGAATCAAAGGGTGTTACAATATTATTCAGCCGTTCTCTTTTTAAATTATCGCTCATAGTAAGGGAATCGCAAACAGTCGATTGTCGCATGAGAAGTTGCTGATTTCGAGATAATATTTTGTCAGAGATAGCTATTTCAGAGAACAGTCGTTTCACAATCGGCTGGCTTTTCTAATGGCAAATATTCAGCTATTTTGATACATGTAGATTGAAATGAAATTGAAATTCGTGGTAAATTTACCCACGTTTCCTTTTTTTAAAAATAGGGCCTATCATTTCCTACCTAAGTTCCGGCCAATCTGTACCCAACCTGGACACTGCTTGGAGACTTACAGTATCTGAAGGGTTTTTGATGAATTTTTGTATAGGAGTTACTTGGTCCAGTCATGGTGCGAAGCGTCCGACATTCATTTCCCTATCTAACGGGCAAAATGGTAGTTATAAGCTTTGACATCCGGAATAGCTGGTATAAAAATAGCTATCATGGTTGCAGCTATTAATTTTGCGTTTAAGCTCTTGATCCTTTTTCCAAAAAACTTGTTGTTAACTAGGATAGAGGGAAAGGTTGGGTTGGGAAACCTTTGAAGTCTATGATTGATAGCAAATCTCAAAGAAAATTAGGGGTGCCAGTTGACCTTGAATGCTACTGAATACTGTCTTTTGGATAAGGTATAGTTCCTGAAACTATAAAATAATTAAGGTCGCATGCCTTTTGAACCTTACTGATGATGGAGAGAGATATAGCTCAGCCACGAGGGTATTAGTTGGATTACCTTTATATGTACCAGAAATAAGTGATGGGGCGCCATTTTATAGTGCTAAGTATAGCCCATGATAGGCAGTATACAAGAGAAGTAGATTTGGCGTAAAGTATTGACAAAAGACTTTTAAATTTAGTAGGCGATGCTAGATATTTCAGCCTTCAAAGAGCTCCATTTATAAGTTGTGGTTTCGAGGGCTACAAGCAATTTTTCTGCCAAAGCAGGTCACAAGTCGCCTGATACACTCTTTGAGACTTGGAGTAGCATCATGTAGTGCGATTGATTTACTTCGAGACTGACTTTTCCTGTCCAATTGAATAAGCTCCTATATTTCCACTTTAAAGATCTCAGTATTTACTGTTTTGGATAAAGATGAAACAGAGAATCTGTTATTATCAATATAGTGCATCATCAAAGGGCTACTTGATTGATCAAGCAGGCACCAAATTAATATCTTTGAATTGGGAAAATAATTGGCTGAATGATACTTCTTCGAGGAGTCCTGTAACAGGGAACTCGTCATAATTCCATCCCTTAATAAACCTATCAACCCATTGTATTAAGTACTGAGGAAGTTGATACCAACTTAGTATGTCCATCGGCTTGATAGACAGGAGTCTATTAAATTTTCCTGTGATATCCAAGAGCACTGAGGATATTATCATTTAGCTGCTCGAGTTGTTTCCACATAGCTCTTCAGAAGTAGAACTGCATGAATTATAAATGATCAATTTCACCCGATCATCGGTCATTGATGGAATAAAGAATCAAAAATATGAGCTAGAAAGCAAAACCCACTGACTAAGAACCCTATAAGCAGTTTAGGAGAAAAAATTGGCCTTTGCACCTGGTAACCGAGTAGTCATCCTTTATTTATTCAGGATAAAATAACCACAACTACATACTTTCATTCTTCCAGAGAAAAAAAAATAGATGTACGCTTCGAGGAAAAGCCCAATGATGATGGGTATAGTTCTTCAATGGAAACCAGCTGATTATATCTCCTGCTTTAAGGAGGTCATGGCTTAAATTCGAGCACTTCCACTTTTCCTTACCACTCGAACAATCTGAATTTTGAGATATAAAAGAATAGATTGATTAAGGAGACCTTTTAGTGATTCTGTAGATAATAATCCATCTAATTAGTAGTTGGTATGAAGGGTAATATATGAGTAGCCTTGTATGTAGCCTTACCCCAACCATTTTTTTAGCGCTTATTAAATATTTTTTGGTAACATAGGGTTCTGCACATATATACCCCCATCCTGTGGCAGATTACATGCATGTTCATGTACAAGAATGTACGACACACATAGAGATTGTTCTGCATGAGAAGCTCGGCGGGGAAATCTTAACATATATTTTTATAAATCATTTTAGTGTATTCAGCCTGAAGGCTATGACGCCCTGATGACAGAAGACAGATATACCGTAGAATGGCCTATAGTTTGACGTTGGAACAATCATACCCAGAGTTTATTTGTAGATGGCGGGGAAGTTATTTGTGTAGGTCCTATCTAATAAAATTTACTAGCAGCTTTTGAGAAATCTCTGGATTCGGTAGTAGGACTAATGAGTTATCCATTTTCAAGCTTCTGTTATGTCATTTTGAAGTCTTGACCCATAAGTTCTCTCTCTATACTGTTGTCTAACGACGGCGCGCTTAAGTCAAGAAAGCCCATCTACATATACGTACTAGGCAGTAATCTGCAGTCGATCGATAACCTTTTTTTATTCGTCTCTTATTCATTTGACATGTACTGGTCCTTGAAGATGCAGTCTTGAAGTTGAAGGTATGCATGGCTTTGTGTATGATTTCAATGGTTACGTAATTAGAGAACGGCTCGGTATGACGTATAGAAAACTCATACTCTACGTGAAGAAGCAGCCCTGACGATGCACCACTACACCATCCGACCAATCGATCGCTCATCAAGGCGCGCCTCAACTGTACACCAAGAAGAAAGATTTTTGGAACGTGAGGGGGTGTACCAGTAATTATGTAAAAGTAAAGGAAAAGAAATCGACGCGTCTAATTAGATCAAGTAAACAAGTTACATGTACTTAGTCCACGGGTACCTACCCACTCCTAGGTCAAAAGTTTAAGATGTGTTATACTTGATCGAGTAACCGGGACCTATTTTCTCTTCACACGCTTTCACCCAGCGAGAGAATGATGAAAGAAATTCTCGGTGAATGCCGACAATTATTGCACAAAAACTTTGCCGTGATGAGGCCGAACAGTCAGATCCTATTCTACGGCTAGCAGAGCTTGCATAGCATGAAGCTGCATAGCAAGAAGCCCGCGTGTTATTGGGCTATAGCCGCCATGTTCATTTAGTTTGGTCCTGGGCGAAAGTCCTCTGACTCATTTATGCCCTGAAAATTGAGTCAACCCTATCATAACAATGAAACAATTCATTACTTTCGCCGGGTATGTCAAGGGTGCTATATAGCATCAGCGTCTGACTACAAAATATGTATCCCCGATGTCGGACTCCAAAAGATCCCCTAATCATCGCGCGAGATCCTTAGAGCAATGAGATGAGGCATCACCCAAAATCTTTAGACCATACCAAGTTGTCCCGAGAGTCAAGAGAACTTACTTCTCGGGTAAATAGTTTGCTTGCCTAGCGGGATTCCGGAGCGAAATTTGAGAAATTCGACGCGCGAAGCGCTCCTCTAGGACTGCCAAGTTCACTATTCAAGCTAACTAATCACGTTGATAACTACTTGGTAAAAGAACGCGGACTAGATAAATCACCTCACTCATCAGCATGGTGGATGTGTCTTTTAGGGAAGCTTATTGTTGATGGTCATCTGTCAAGACATATATGTCTCCTATGTCTTCTGAGATTTCGAGGAGCAACATATTAATTTCGCGACAGCCAACATTTTTGGTAGAATGAGTGCGGTCGTGGCTTCATGATCCATTCTTAACTTGTTTTGTTGTAGGACCCAGTTACTTCTAACGTCAGAAATAGCAGCATTTTATCCGCAAGGAATGGTAAATGAGCAAGCCTGCTTTTCGATTACGGGTAGGGCAGTCGGTGAGTTGCAGACTACATCTTGTCGCCTAAAAGTGAACAAGATATTTGAGCCAGAGACGAGCAAAAGTGGTCTACTCAAAAGGGGATGATCGTGAGTAGGCCAAGACCACACCACAATCCTGACTACACAGCTCGAAGAGATGTCTGAGTCGAGCGGAAAAAAGAGGCGCCGGGAAAGTGGGAGGATCAGACCAGGTGACAGGTCAACCATCATTTCCTCATGGCAGAGGCACAAACTTTCCGTTTGCATACGCCTCGTGCTTCCTGAAATATGTGGAGCGAATTTTCTGGGTAGCAAAATTTGACGGTAATAGTAAATGAAGAGAACACTTGACCGGAAAGCCAACCAGTAATTGCTCTGCCAGTCTCCGAGACCAAAACCTTAGAATATCGTTAGAAGATGCCAAAGCGGATCCCCTGCCGACACAAGTCCAGTCCTGTAGCAATTCATTTTTCCCAAACGTGACAGAGATTCAAAAGAAAGCAACGGACAGGACTCGCGGCACTAATGCAGGCCGGGGGAGACCCGTTTTATGTTATGATGAAGCCCTGTACGAACCCGAGACCAACGCCGAGGAGCGGGGAGAATAGTACATTCAAGTCGGATCGAAGTTTCCTGGACGAGTCGTAACGCGATCCTAGTAGGAGTTGGCATTTGGAATGTAGTTCTTTCTTTCTGATCTTCGCCAGTCCAGTCAGATTGACGACTAGAGTCCAAGTCCGAAGATCCTTGTCGAGTAGGTGGCACGGAGATTTTCGGGGTGCCATAATAAAGACCAGAGATGGAAATGTCCTGATCTCATACTGGTAAGTATCGGCAACCTGCGCTTTTCCCCTCTCTTATCAAAAAATTGATAATTACTTCCTTAAGGACGTCTCATGGACATCAATTGCTATTGGGTTCTGATTTATTTTTGGCGAGACAGCTGGAATTACGCGATAGGAGATCTATCACACTGGGAAAATCAGTGTGCCATTGGCGGTGATAGTAAGGCCTCTTTGGAACTAGAGCTCAAGGTTGGTAGCCTGGGCCAAGTGTACGTAGACTCAAAGCAGGGATGAATTATTACAAATAGCCTAATGTTAGTCAAATGACTGACTTGTGACGCGTTGTGCTAGAGACAAATGTGTGTACGTGTGTGCTCAGACAAGCTAACCTTATTCAGCTAATTATAAACTTTAGCATCTCGTGATTACATATATTTTTTCATGCAAATCACAGTCATCTTGTAGGACCAGATCGAGCGGAAAATATACTCGTATACGTACTATATTTGTACTAGCTTGTGATAATCGAAAGGTTTAATTACACGAGATTAAGACCAGCAAACTTTGCTCCCCAAGGAACTAGTCGAATTAATCTCCTTTAAGCAGAGATCAATCACCTAACGCCGAAGCATAAAAGGAAATTATCTTACGTTGGGATCTTGGTATTTCTTGGCATGATTCAATTGTCAAGTCAACCGTTAATTTTGCGAATCAAGAAGAGATGAGGGGACGATCATTATTTCATTTCACATGATATTCCCATTTCTATTCAACATTTTTAATTAATTTAACAAATGAAATATCATTATCAGTAGTAATTTAAAGAAAACACCCCAGCCCGGGAACCCACAAATATTAAACACTAAAAAAGACTAATCGTCATCCTCGGCCTCAAGCGCCTTTGGTACCAACGCAAATCTGCTATTACCGTTCTCGTCCCGTTCGTGCGCAACTGCAACCTTAGAAAGATGCATGATAATGTTCTCCATCTGGGTATCGGCACGTGAGCGCTTATAACGGCCCAAGTTACCGAGCCAATCAGATTTGTTGAGCAAGTGGTACACGATAGCAATCACGATAGTAACTGCAATTGAGTAACACCAAACAATGATGACCGTGACGATAGATGTACGTCCATTATCAGATAGGAGTACGTTGAGTGTTGCAGGATCGGAGGGCTCGCCAACACCGCCGGTAAGCCAGCCAAATAGACAGAATAGTGTAGCTAGAACATCAACTCCAAAGATAGCTGCAACAAGAGCAAAGGCAGGGTAAGTCTCGTCACCACGAGTTACAAAGATAAGCCAATTCTCTGTTAGAGAGATCTGAAGGAACAGCATGCCCTGGATAGATCCAAAATTATCTATCATTCCACCATTAGGAAGGAATAGTGAACCACGTAGTATCCATGTACCAATAGCAAGAAGTATGCCGAGAACAACAGAAATGATCCAAATCTTTGGTAATTGCCATTCGACGGGTCGAATCTCGAAATGAGCGTTGTCATAAGCAACAGCGATAGTAGCTAAGTCAGCGAATAAAGCTAAGAACACGATCAAATCAACACGTAGTGTTTCGTTGATGATTATCATAGATGACACAAGGTAAATCTCCAAGTGAAGGCAGAGTGCGATACGGTATTGGATATATGCCTTCATTCTCTGGAAGATTTGACGAGCGATCTTAATTGCAGAGACAATAGTTGATAGACCAGGAGCAAGGAATACAATGTCGGATGCAGCTTGTGCTGCTTCAGTCGCACCCTCGACGGCAATACCACAGTCAGATTTCTTGAGCGAAGGTGCATCGTTTACTCCATCACCAGTCATTGCAGTAAGATGACCACGTTGTTGTAACATCTCAACGACCTGGTATTTGTGCTCGGGGAAAACTTCAGCAAAACCATCAGCCTTTTCGACTAGATCATGTTGCGTGGTGCCTGAAAGACCACCGTGAATCAAGCGTTCCGAATTGTAGACCTTAGTACCAAGAGCTAACATTTTGCAAGTTTCCTTGGCAATTGCGATAGCATCACCAGTTAACATTTTGACAGAGAGACCAAGAACCTGAGCTTCAGCAATTGTTGAAGCAGTATCTTCACGAGGAGGGTCGAACATAGGAAGCATTCCGAGTAGCTGCCATTCTCCATCACCCTCTTTTACGGCTACACCGAGGGAACGGAAACCACGACGAGCAAATTCAGTGACTTTGGCGCGGTACATTTCGCTGACTTCCTTTGAACAATTTGATAAATTAAGTATGGCTTTTGGCGCACCCTTAGCGCAAGTGTAGGTAACACCATCCTTGACGACAATAGCTGTTATGCGTTTAGAAACGGGGTCGAATGGAGTGAATTTCTCAGTTCTCCAGCCTTGGGAGAGTATTTCTTTGGCCCTTGGGTATCTCTTAAGGGTGAGAATTGTGACTTTGTCAATTGGATCAAGGGACTTGACATTGTGAGAGGACGCCAAGGCAGCAACGGCCATCATCCAGTTGACATCGACGCCTTCAGCCACGAATGGCTCACGGATGGAAAGTTGGTTGGCAGTTAAAGTACCAGTTTTGTCGGAGCAAAGAACGTCAACACCCTGTCATTTATAGTTAGCAAATCTCTATCTTTCAATTAGTCTGGGATTATCTTACAGCTAAAGATTCAATAGCAGTTAGCTTTTGAACGATAGCCTTTTCCTTAGCTAGGTAGGCAGCTCCGACAGCGAGAGTAGTTGTAGTAACGACCGGAAGACCGACGGGGACACCAACAATCAACAATATTAAAGCGTAGTGGAGTAAATTGTTAGAAGAGCCCTCAGGTGTTGCAAATGGCAAGTGATGGAAAAATCCTCCGATCCAAGACGCTAATATGAATGCGACCACCAAAACTAAGAGCGCCGTACCAATTGAGTTCATGATAGCCTTGAAGTGACCTTGATCTTGAGCGCCAGATACGAGGGAGGCGGTACGACCGACGAAGGACATTTTGGCAGAGTGGGTTGCGATGGCATAAGCTTTTCCTCGTTTACAGCCAGTAGTATAGTAGATGACATCGGCAACGTATTTATCGACGGCAAGAGATTCACCAGTCATGGCAGATTGATCAATAGCTAAGAGAGCATAACCAGAGCCGTGTTTCTCCCCGATTTCGTCATCGTCACCTTTGTCATTATTGGATTCTCCGGCTTGTGCTTCTAATTCTCGCTGGTACTCGGCCCAACCATTAGGATTATCGTATGCAGATATAATTCGACAGTCAGCCGGAACGACGTTGCCGTCTTCGACAATTACCTAGCATTTATTAGTTCTTGTAAGATGGTTTTATCAGATTATCAACTTACAATATCACCAGGAACAAGTTCACGAGCTTTGACTTCAACTTCTTGTCCATCACGAACCACGGTAGTTCTTAAAGCGATATCGCCCTTAAGAGACGCTACGACATCGGCGGCTTGTTTCTCTTGGTACCATCCAACAATCGCATTCAACATTAAAATACCAATTATTACTCCAAAGTCGATCCAGTCCCGCAGACCAGCCGCGAGAAGGACTGCTAGTTCCATTACTGACATATCGTTAGTTGTCATCTGAGAATATTTGATGGTTTCCAAGAGGTAACGAACCGTAGAGGATAGGGCCTCTGAAATAAGATATGAAAGTTAAAAACATATTCTCCTTTTCGGTAGTGAGCTCATTAAATCCAACTTTTTTACGCCTTGCTTCGACTTCCGCAGTACTTAAGCCCTGCTTCCAGTCTGTTTGCAGCCACTCCGGAGGGGTTTCATAGACGCCATCTGCGGCGGTGACTTTCTTGCCGAATTGGTACCATTTCTTCTTTTCCGGTAGGTCGTCGAGGATAGATGCGCCCGAGGTGGACATACGGCGACCATCTTTGAAGTTGGAGATGTATCTGACCAAATTACCATACTCACCGAGCTTCTCGTCTTCCTCGAAGACGGTCGCTCCGTTTTGAGCCATTTGAGGGAATTAAAGTATTGAGTAGTTGTAAAGGGAGTAAAGTAAGGAGCAGGAAAGAATGCTCGGGACAAAGAATTATTCTCAACCTCGATCAGACCGAGCAGCTGAGCCGGCAAAAGAGAAGTAACGAAGTGGTATGATGCAGGAACAGTTGGGAGGGGATGAAGGGGTCTTATGAAGCTTCTTCTCACCCATGAATTAGTCGGGGGCAGCTTGGACCCACTTACTACCTCCGCAAGACAAAGTATCAAATAACAGGCACCAACAAAATTACTAACCTTTTTAGGAATAAGATTTATTTCGCTCTCGGACTTATATTGGCAGCTTGGGAAGTTCTGGGTTGTTCTTGGACTGGGATGTGAAGGAAAGGAAACTGTGTTGTAAAGCTGCCTCTGACTAGGGTGAAGTTTTTTTGCGCTTAATAATTAGAGAATCCTAATTACAGAGATCCATCCTTATTCGTGCATCCCAGCAAGGGAATCCTCATTAAAAAATTTAGATAATTACATGTCATCAGCGCAGCAGGCGCTAAAGTCATAGCTGGTCAATAGCCGGAGAATGAAATTAGAGGCCAGCTTGTAAGAGAACAGGACAACGATTCAGATGTCGCGACTGCACTCCCTCTTGATGCGACGGACAACATGCAACTATTCGCAACTTGTTTCCATGTCATACTGCCTGTCAATCATTTATTCTGCACAGCGCGCTCGCTACATGGAGTTGTGATCATCTGGGTTTATCTGTCGCGCATCCGAATAGACTTTTACGAAATGTTCCACCCAAACAACAACGTTCCCCCCCCGAACATCAGAGTAATCATCACTGTAATCATAAACATTGGTCACCCTAATTTCATACTCTAATTAATCGTGGTACTGGTATTACCACGTAATCCCTTCGCCATGAGCGAAAGATTGTGAATTAAAGTCGTATTAATTACTACTCCGCGGGACTAATTTGACATCTGATTAGTGCAGTGTGAAAGCGCATCTACTTGATGCTTGGGGGCGTGTGTTGGTTGTTCCTAATTTAGTCAGCATCCTCATAGCGGCAACTAGTTTCTTGGCAAAAGTTTCGCCATCTGATGTCCCATTTTCTCATCTCTACACGCGCCAACCCCCGCAAGCAGCCTGCCATATCGGGCATTGTTCCCACCCATCCATCATCATCATCATATTGAGTAACCAAGTAATTTATCTACATGAAATATGCGTATGAGCCACGTATGTCACTCGCCCACGCGTGATTAAACGAGGTTCTGCCTGAAGTTTGGTTCCTCCACACCCGCGCAGTTCAGTCACGGTACCATTCGCGTCCAACGTCGACCGTTGGGAGTTGGTGGCTCGCGAGGTGGAGGCTCAAGCGCGTCACTAACTGATCCGGCGTCGTCGGAATTGTACATCGCCTGATCTTATTGATCTTCAAAGGGAGAAGCCGACGACGTGTAAGGCAACGGCTATGGACGGACTCGCTATGTACCCTATCCAACTTCCCCCCTTCCTCTTTAAGCCCTGAATGACCTCTCTGATATTGGCGTTATGGCCTGTAACGCCGACGACGATACACCTCACGACTCGGGTTAGTCGCGCTCGTTAATTGATAAGTTTGATGAGCCAACAAAATTAGTCATCAATAGCGATTCTTATATCCTCCAAAAATAATCACAGAATTTGCTGCTGTTGCCTTTAGTCCGTGTGCTGCCTTGGTCCGAGAGGACAGACTACCTGCCCTATACTGTCCATTTCCGATGATGAGGGTGAAAGAAGCTCGGACCAATTTAATGTTTTCTCTCTCTGTTTTGTTTTCCGTAACGTTGCCGAGGTGACAAAGGAGATACATATACAGGGGGCTTAAAGCAGAAACCCATAGCTAAGAGTAAATTCTGTGTAGTATCTCAATACAATCGTATGACAGATATGTACAGAACTTAACTTTGCACATGATATCCTTGTATCCTTGTATCCATGAAACATATCGGTCAGAAAGAATCGTTCTATATGTTGTGAATCATTCATATCAATTATTGAAGATTGTTTACTCCGCCTCCCCTACGTAATACTCTCCGTGACATACTTGGTCCCCGACATGCTTTTGATGTAATGATCCTCTATAAATTTTCAAGCTCGTGGCGTTTGAGGAACAGATTTCATGATCCTGGGCCATGAGTGCAGACTCGATTGAAATATGTCCCTCGGCGGATAAGGCCGGAGGATCGGGGGATTTGATAGGGAAGTGGGAATTGGTGGTCAGAATCAAGAGAAAAATAAATTTGACCCGCCAGCTAATAAGTAGGCGCGCCCACAAGTATCAAGGAAGAAGTAACGGCCAAGCCTTTGCCCTCGTCTTCCTTGCACCTGACCCTTGTTTGGGGTAGAGGCGCATGCAATTCAAGGGCAGCGCGTTTAAAATACCCAGGACGATAATCGATGAAGCGACACAGGGAATTCACAAAACACACACGAAATCATGTCAATATCTCTTCTCATACAAGACTTTATAATTAGAGATACAGATCAAGAGATATCGAGTGTAATTATGGTCCAAACGGAATTTTCAGGAAGTTTTGCCGCAAGCTGTCACACACAGCGTACCGTCCCCAGGGAGGAGGTACGAAGAGGGAATTCATCATCTTTTTGCCTTTTTCGTTCATGGCAGATTCCGAGTAGCGTACAGGTAGGAGCAGACAGACAGACATACCGGGCAAGGGTGACGGCTGGACGTCAGGCGGCTGAAGGACTCAGTGTAAAAAGGTCACTATCGCCCTTCCGTTCTCACGACTTGTCACCAACGTGAAACAACATATCACGCATGAGAAAAAGTTAATATCTCATCTGAGACCCCTATCATCTTACATCTATCTACGCTTGTTCCAAGTGCGGGTTCATGAGTCATGTTGCGCTAGCAGTTATGGACAACATTCAGACAGCTCGTTGGCGGCCAGTTGCGTGAGAAGGAATGAAGTACTACCGATAGATGCGGGCTGACTGAACTGTAAGGATTTCCCTCATCCATGGACAAATCACAACATCCGCATGTCAATTTTTAATCCAAACATGTATTTTGGCTGAATATCTTTTTTTCTCTCACCGGGCAACGCAAGCGCTAGATTATACCTCCCCCACCATCTTTCTTATTACTTGGGGACTTTTCTGTTATGGTACTCATCTCCCCAGGTTGTGCTCATTTTATCGTTCCTCCACCGGTCGGCTCCCTCACGTAGATTGTATTATTCCAGAAAATTCGGGAATCCAGAAAACTAATCGACTTTAGTCTTCCAGGCTGGGATAGGATGCGCCGTCGCAAGATCTGAACCACCACCCAAGAATAGTCTCGATGAGTGCGGAGGTTATGTTTCGTGAATTTTAAAGTTTCATGCCAGGTATGCCGAGATGAGGGTAAGTCCGTTGATCGACTGGGGCCCCTTTTCTCGGGGGCCTGTCTGCCACATGGAAAGGACTGGGAACAGTGGGGATCTACCATTAAAGTGATTGACATATAAACCATCTTCGCTCACGATCATGAACGTTTCACTTGGTATATTCATTATCCATACGTGTACGTGTAACTATTTATTCCCATTCCTCAACTTTTGAAGACATCGAGGGATACCAGTACATATTAGTACAAGTACTCTCCTTCCTACAATCGTAGCGCGTTGAGCCACACAGTCTGAAACATGACGGAAGATGGTATTAGGAAGAAAATCGCAATACGAGCGAGCATTTACCTGTCCTTGTTGTTCAGTGCGTTTCGTTTCATTGTTTATGCGAATCTTCGACCCATGAACTACAACACGTTGTCAAAATAAAAGGTCTATGTAGCAGCGCACGATATCACATCATAGAATGGCCTAGCATATCGGCATTGTGAAGACACACGACTCGTAGTATTACCAGAGATGATGCAAGTAAAGTAAATCTAGAAACTGAGTCCCTTCAGTACCGCAGTCGCCTGCTTACCGGCTTCAATATGTACCTACGTTCAAACACGCGCTGATAATAGATTTATTCCTTAAAGGAAGGACGCAATCGTCACAGCCCATATCGTCGTCTCAGTCCTATTCCTCCGACCTTGCAAGACTCATGCCGTTTATTCATTATATGATGCCTCCGACGTCAACCTGGATGCCCAGTTCAGCTATCCTGATGTTTCAAAAAGATATGCTCTTGTAGAATATTTGTGTCGTAGGATTTTAATCTGCCTCAACATCTGTCCTGACTGGCCGAGTAGTTCCAACGATCGTTGCAGCAGCATTAAATCATTACCGAAGTCCTCCGGCTGGATCATTTTTGCGGGGCGTCTCCCGAAGACGTCATCTAACGAGCGGGTTACCCCAGTTTCATTGTTTCATTTAGATGATTTAGATGGTGACTTGTTTAGAGGTTGCGTATCTAGTACAATTAAATTGATGCTCAAGTACATGCATGACATTCTACTCGATAATTTCATCGGTGATCGCGGCTTTGTTTCTGAATGAAAGTTATTCTAGATTGCGGGTTGATTGTTAGATGTGCCCGCCCTAATGACTACGATCAATCATCATCCGGAAATTGTTAATCCTCACTCACGCAGACGGAGGCTTCGTCCGGACAGGGAGAAATAGTATATTTATTATGTATTTAGTAATTTGTTCATAAATGTCAGTATAATTAATAATCAATGTTATGTAATAGTAAACATGTCATGTTGGTGTAAGTGCACTCACCCGTCTACCATAAAATAATTATTGATATTACATTACTATTACTGATACTGCGAATGGACAGGCAGTTTAACGTCGGTCGATTACCTACCCGTTACTGTTAAATGCAGGCAGGGCTCGGGTGATAAACTGACCACACATATGGTCGATCGGGTAATTACTGTCTGTCCCAAATTTTACAACGGCCAAAAGTACAGAGCTCGTGTAAAACCGTTATAGAATTTAGTAATCCATCCACACCTTTTTCAGCGGTTGGATAGGTAGTTGTCACCACTTCATTTCCTAGTCCCTTGACCTGTCTAAACCTTGAGCCTATCAATGGTAGAGACACTCTTACTAATCGGGTTTTTCTTGGATCACTGACAGCATCTCCTGAGCGTATTTACAGTCGTGCATGTCTGAGTATGAGCGTCGCCGAGTTCAACGCGTCCGGCCAGCCACACTAAGCAAATACAGTGCTATGAAAAAAGATATTCCAAATGGTGGTTATCTGGAGCTCTACAACAAGGGTCTATAATTTAAAGTTCTGACATAGAGACTAGTACGCATTCGAATATGTTGGCTGGGATTGATATCCTAGTCCTCTATCTCTATCATAACACATATCGTAGCTTGGGCACACACAAAACGTTCTTGAAAATTTTGCTTCAACGTTAACATCGCTTACAGACAGACTTTGAGACCCTATGAAACACATAGAGCCGATGAAACCATGAGATGATTGGGATGGGCCTCTATCACTCTAAGGAGCTTGTGCCCGGGGCCCGAGCGAGCAAAAACTATGACCGGCCTTCATCGATCTGCCAAACTCTAATCGAACAAAGCCTTCCGCAAAGCCATCAGCTAATTAGTACCAAATCGATTGCCCATCATTACTAAATTTGACGCTTGTAACGATACCGTTTGCAACTCTATGCTCAATGTTTGGAAGCCCATATCTGAGATATGGCGAAGTCCAATCACCTCCAATTCTTGAAAGAACTAGTTATTTTTAATCATTGACAACCAACATAACGAATGCTATTAGGCTATGAGCTACAATTAAGAATCCTAAAAATAAAGTCACTAGATCTTACGACCTGAGGGTAGTGAGCTATCTAAGGGAAGGATAGCATGAGATTTGACAATTCAGTCAGCCTCATGTAAACAATCTCTCTCTCCCTTGGAGGGGCTCAAGTTTTGCATCTACTTCTTAAAACACCATCATCTCAATCCCATAGCCATGAAACTAGATATCGAAAGATGGAAGCAGAATTCTACTAGATTCATTATACGCAGCAACTCTAACAGTACTACGACATTGCTTAAAACACCTGTTGAGCCTTTCAGATCAAAATTATCGCAAAGTTGACCAAAATTTAACATGACTTTTTTCCAGTTTGTTTTCTATACATCTTGAAAAAGCTTTTACCATTAAATGTTTCAAGTCCCTCTATTTCCTGACTCAAAGTTAATACGCGAGTCTGAGGTTGTCAAAGCCCTCCTTTCCAAAACTGCCACATGTAAGTATGTGCCTGCTTGGTCGACACTGGGACATAATTTCGAAGGTTTCTCAGATTTCCACACCGTAATCCGTTTGGGCCTGACGGTTGGCGCACACAACAGCGGCTGTTTCGCGACCCATAAGATAGTAAGTAATATAGTCTCTAAATATAATAGAATCGTCTAGTTGTTCTTCTGGCACTCAAACCCAGAAGAGAAGATATCTAGATTTGGTACTAGCTGGGCGAGTCATAGCATCATTTCATCATCTCTCTATGGTGCAGACAGGAATTTAGAAAAGGCAGCAACATAATAAAAAATTTCGATATTTAATGCGCTGATTGAAATTGCTCTTTGATCACACCTTAAATGAATTAAATATGATTACATGTACATGAATACGGAACGGATTAAATGCAGCCAAATTACTTAAAAATCTTGTTGCTGGAGCTACAAGGTTGCAAAGTACTTATGGATCTCCTACCTGTAATTAACGCATCTTCCACCGTTGGTCAGAAGTCATGATTTACTAATCTCTGAATTAGGCCTACACTGAATACAAAGTTCGTTTTCATGAGATCTTTTGACTAGATTAATGAGCAAAATATTATCTTTTTGCTTAAATCATAAATCTCGCCACCGAAAGTTTATTTTGTCATCTATCGTTTTATGGAGTCGTTAAATAAAAACTTAGGCCCTGGCCACTGACCATACTACTAGAAAGTATAAATGCCTGAACCTCTGCGATATGCACTCCTCAACTTGGGATGCCGAGCCAGCTCTTTAATTACATGTCAATCGGCGCCTCACGCGACATCCATGCTCTATCAAGATGATAGACCGGCAGACAGCGGCAGGTACCCATGACTATTGTCACGGGTTAGATCTTGGAAGTGACCCTAAATTCGGTCTGTTCACCACTAGAACTTCCAGTTCCCTTAAATATCGTCAACACCGCAACTTTCATGCATCGACACCCCCGCCGACCGGTTTCATAGCTGTTATGAATGGTACTCCTCGGCAGAGCCGACGCAGATCGCTTCGAGGTACTTTATTTCCAATGTGTCTGGTGCGCGACGCGGCGCCACAAGCCCTCTATCGCATGGGCATTTGCTCAGCCGGCGCGCGACGACTTCACTTGACACGCCCACGCTACATGCTTTCTCTGTTCTTTCAACGAAAGTTGTGACGGGTAGAAATGAGCGATCTACATGAGGTTGCCATCAATTTGTCACACACATATACTACCGTGAGTTCGCGAAACACCACTTGCGTCTGCAATAATCCAGGTATGCAAAGATGATTTTTCCCCCCAAGAATTGTAGATTTAAACCATCGTAGAAATACGCCGAAGAGCTCTTTAAGTAAGGGAGTATCGTAAGTAGACCCTGAAATATACTTTTTCCCATCTACATGAATCGTAAAGACAAAGAGGACAACATGAATCTTTCAATAAGCGATCTATTGTAGCTCTATACACAGGAATTTCATGTGAATTTTTTCCCTTTGCCAACTAACACAAGTACCCGTGACGACACTCGAAGCACTAATTAAAACTTCTGAAGTCCTAAACTAGCATGGTAAAGAGAGCGAAGTCTAACGAGTTGAAAATAGACGACAACGTGAATGTTGTAAAAGCAAGGACACTCGAGATGCGACCTTTAAAGATAGGTACGAGTGTTTGAGAGCGCAATCGCACTGATGAATACCGTTGACATGTCGCTTGGATACGTAATAGAAGCGGAGGTTTTTGGGTTAGACATAAATCCAATATGACAGAGGCACAGGTAACGGTTGCCAGGCTTCCAATCTCACTCACCTCTTTTATTTGATTCCTTGAAAAAAAAAAGGATTGCCCTGTAAAATATGATACGTACTGCGATCAATGCCTCGACGTCTATAAAACTTTGGACTCCCGTGGATCTTTTCTGGCTTTGTTGGAGTCTGTTGTCTGCGGCTCCTCGAGAAACCGAATGAGAGCGGCGAATGGATGAGAGGTCTGCTGGGTTTGTTCACTGTCCCTGTCATGTGACAGGAATATTACTGCTCCGTTAACAGCATCGTGAACATATAAATACTATCCTGTAATCAGTCTTTGATATTGTCTCTTTTCTAAATATTTTAACCACGAGTTCTTGCCTGCCTTGTGATGGCTACCTCATTTCGTGACAGTTTCGAGTCACAGCATACGTGTATGTCACGCTGAACACTTCCAAACACTTTCTGAGGTTTCTGAGGCATGGTGGAAGAGATTTCAATGTAATTAACGCCCACCTTGGCGCAATGTAATCGCTTTCGTGTATGTTCGCCACTGGGAGGGAAGAGCGTGATAAATTTATGTTAATCTGAGTTTGTCATTGTCATGTCACAGATGAATACAATGGCTTCGCGCGTGCGCCAAATATGGATGATGGATCTTGCTACAATCAAACCGGCTTCCTCTTCTAGTGGAGCGTGTATTTAAGATTCCCGGACTTTATTAGGGAGAATGGTCCGGACGATGCACCACAACACCATCCGACTGTAGAGGCACCGCGATGTCCATATGATTAACCAATGAGATGTAATAAGGGAGTATTATTTTTCGATAAAACAAGGTAAAAATTAAACAGAGGTAAAACAATACCGGAATTTATATTCCAACGACGGTGTCTACGGAGTCAATATTCGCTTTAGTCAACAGAGAACTTGGTTTATTGCAGTGAACTATCTTCTACTATTTCAACGCCCTCTTGTGATAGATGCTATTCATGACGCAATTACTTCTTGGGTGTAGGTATGGATCAAATGACAAAAATGACTACAGCGAGTATTGATTGCGCGTGCGTATTAATTATCGACTGATGTGAGCGAAGCCAAAGACTGTTTTTGAGGGACATAAGAAGTGAAAACTCGAAGGTACTTGTAGATCTCCTGATTTGCTCGCTCACTGGCATTAGACTGAGGATG
>JAATOF010000760.1:0-11389 GCA_013170925.1 Podosphaera leucotricha | reverse complement strand
GAACAGGAATAACTGATACTTAAAGGTCTGCTTGTACGATAGTTAGCTCTCATGTAGAAAATAGACAGTATTTCGGCCACTATCCTTTGTTCTACTGTGTTTTAGTGTTTGCCTTTCACAGCTATCTAGATTACCCAACCTTCAAACCATTTCAACTTTCTCTACGGTCAATTTAATTTAAATCAGAGAACAAAATTTGTAGCTAAGCTTCTTGCGCATAAAACTTAATGGTTCAATTTTGATTTGAATCAATATTGATGGTGTTGAACTTCGTGGCTTTAAAGTAAATAAACAATATTTTCTGACAATATCTTCTCCAAATCTGTGGATATTCAGTTTGAATTTTACTAAAAATGTCTAGTCTACGTAATGTTTCCCTAAGACGTTAATATTAAACGTCATATTGTACATGAATTCGCACGAAGACGTCGTTCTTTTCTATTACTTTCTTCAAGGCGTCGACTTTTTTGCGCCAAAAGTGTTTATCGCCTTCAGCAAAAGTTTGGTACGTCTATGCATTGACCGTCTCCGTAGTGATGCTTTTGGCGGAAGAATGTGATTGGAGGGCTCGGGTTCCGCCTTTGCTTCAAAATATCGTGTACCCTTTTTCTAAGCGAAAGTGTCATTATTCTTACATAATTGATCAGGTCATTAGTCATCTATGGGAGCTGTGGCTTAAACGGTCCTCGTCTGTAGCACCATTAATCTCAACTATACTGTCCATAGGCTCGGAGGAGCCATCGTACTCAGCATCTGAGTTATCCCAGTCTATTTAGATCAGTGATTATACAGATAGGCGGGTAAATTTTAAGTAGGCTTACCAGATACCTCTTGGTCTGCTTCCTCAACAATGTACCTTTTAAGGGCTGTAACAGTAGCTGATCGTTGGTCAATAGTGAATAAATTAAAAAAATTAAAAGGAGTAAAACTTACAAACTCGTTGATCGTTATAGCGAAGAAATACTGGAGAATCTGGTTCAAAAGCGTCTTCACAAGCTTCGATCACCGCCTGGATATTATGAAGCGTTGCACGGACAACTGTTTGACGAGGCCGAATATAGCTTTCCATCAGATAGTCAAGACATCTCATAGCTAGATTCTGGCACACGTGCCTAAAAATATTTACCTTTCTGGAGTCTTGATCGAATGATACATATTCTGGTTCATCTGGATCAATTTCACCATCACTTTCGGCTCTAAATCCAAGCAGTATTCCCTGGATAAAATCTTCGGTGTGTTTTCTCACATTTTGGTCATAATATGTAAGCAAACATGGAGCCCAAACCGGTATCTGGTTCAATAAAAATTCCTGGGTTTTATCAGGTGCTAAATCAGAGAAGCAGCTTCCAATGGTTAAGATATCCTTAAAAAACTGTAGGAAATATTTTCCGTCCGAATTCTCGAGGCGAGCAGCTGTTTTTGTGATATGCGTCACCATTATTTGTAATCCATGAGGATCTTTCGAATGCTCGCAATAAATCATCGCAGCAAGTAAGAATGGTCGGCTAGAGAACGAGGTTAAGCCTCGTTTAATACCACTACTTATTGCGTTCCGAATCTGAACATCAACTTCATTATCCCAGCTTAAAAGCTCTACAATAATTGCCTCCGTTGCCCTCTCGTTCTGATTTATTTGCAGGAGTTTTTCAACAACAATATTTGAGTTACTACGAGTCCAGTACTGTACGAGAAAATTTCGCTCGTAAACTGTAAATGGTATAGGCTGCTCATTCAGTGCGAGCTCTATGCGGTCCTCGCGCTCATCAACTGGCTCTTGAGAAGCATCACATATTCGAATCATATGCCACAGGAGGCTTATTACAGCATCGTAGGCGATTGGTCTAGAAGCACTTCGTTTTGAAATTGTATTTAGCATTTTCGTGCATTGTGCTGAAAGCGGAAGGTTGGGATCAGCGGTAATAATATCCAAAGTTTCAAGTAGGTAGCCTCCGGTAAGAAGAGTAGCAGCTTCGGGTATGCCGATCCTAGCAATGCTGGATAGAAGACCGAAGTATTCAGGCCAAGCACGGAAATTAATATGAAAAATATCCCACAATTTCTTCAGCGCCATCATAATCTTATCCAGAACCTCAGGCTGATTATTTTCTAGCTCATCATCACTATCATCTAAATCCATTAAACCGTAAGCATAAGGTGCATCATTCTTGACCTTCGTTAATGCTAGAAGGATTGAGGACGCGATTTCGTTGCGGACCAGCTGGCTAGGATTCTTGATTAACAAATGACGAAGCGCCTCAGTGCATTCACAGATCCAGTCGAGATAGTCACGACTACATTCTGCACAAGTGCGTAGTAGCTGGGCCAAATGCATCATAAAAGTCGAAAATTCAGGAAGATCTTTGGTACGGGCAACTACTTGATCCAGGTGATTAAGGGATACTCTCAGTGCAAGTCTCTCTAGACGATGCGACTTAGTGTTGCAACAGCCGCCGTTTATTTGTTTCATATTTTGTAGCATCTTTAGTGTAAGTGATGTATGGGAGGGATCGTATAAACAGTATTTTCGCATTAATATCTCGTTTTCCGAGGCAATTTGATTCGAAAGCTGTCTTGGGACTGGTACACGAACTGGAGTAGATTGATCGGAGCCGCTTGGCTGAAAATTAACGCACTCGCATCGCTGGTAAAATAACATGTATGCACTCCATGTCTTGTCATAGAGACTGTCTACGTTTCCACGATAGTCAGGGCCTCCAAAACAACTTCCCTCCATACACGTGGAATCCCATGAGCTCACACATTCGTCGTTAAACTCGATCCAGCTATCTTTTTGGTTATTGGATCTCTCTCGTATGTAAGAGTAATAATGACCAGATTCAGCAGTGCCTGAGTGCACTAATATTCCGACCAGTTCGAATATATCTTCCGGAATTTCTTCAGGATTATCCAATAAGTACTCAACTTTGTAAGGCCTTAGATCGATTTTTTTGGGAAAGGAAAAATGATCATTTATTTTGCTACGTTGAAGAGTTCGCAAATTAAAGTCGAACCTCTTGAGGTGAAAAATAAGATTATCAGGAATTTCTTTTAGGCACGCCCTATCAAAGTTCTTAGTAATATAATCAGCAAATTTAATTTATTGAACCTACCTTTTTACAGCATCAACGTGCTTGTCGCAGGTTGAGCATTTATACTTATTATCTATATATAGTGAGTAATCATTTCCGGAAAATACTTATTTGAAATACATTACCTCCTTCCATAACTTCACCATCAACATAAGCTTGTAAGCTCTCTTCAAGACACGATTTTCCCTTAATATCACACTGTATTGCGGAAAATGGCTCAAGGCGTTCGGACACATGAGGACATTCCTTTGATTTGACTTGCTGTACAAGCTGTCCACCATAAAATGATCTAAATGTTTGCTTTGCATCAGGTGAAAATATCTGGCTCTCCCAACGATCAAAAAGAAGATTGTAAAATTCGTCTACATCCATTTGTACCGTCACATCAATTTGAGTTTCTTCATACGTTCGAATTGAGCTAGCAAGATCAGTTGGGTCAACGTATTTTTTATAGCTATTTTGCATGTAGCTAAATAAGCTTTGTGTTTCAGAGAGTAATTTCTGGGAGGCTCCCCCATCGGCAACAACAGCCGATAGCATAAAGGACCTAAATTGAACATTCATAAATAACTGAGTGAAGAGAGAATTGAGATAACAGGTATTTGAAAGATTTCGCAATCCAACGTAGCCTGTTTGAGATCTTATTGATGTGGTACGCTCAAACGAATAATTGAGGTCGTAAGAATAAGGTGAGCCAGTTTGATTCGGTGCATAAGAGACTAGAGACTCCATGCTCAATAATACTTCCCAGAATTGCAATTCATCATCTTTAATTAGAGAAAATACTGTTTCTGTCATGATATTGCGAGTCTTCGAGTTAAGAAGCGGTATTCTGGGAATAATAAGTTCTTGATTAGCCTCAGAGAGGGGCGGAAATAAGTGCTTGCGGAACAGATTCGTACCAATCTCTCCGCAAGATATAGATTTTCGGGCAGATTTAACAACTAACGTTGCATAATGCAAAAGATTTACCAGCCCATGAACCGCCATATCGATACTTTCAGGCTGATCAATGTTTCCATTGCGGGGATGAGATATCAGGAGAACACCCCATTGCCTCACTAGGTCTTCAAGCTTAACCGCATTGATGGAAGTTTCGGTGAGTCTTTTAAATATTGTGTAAGAGACTGATAGCACTTGTTCACATTGGTTGGGCTTTAGAACAGCATCTGGAATAAGAATGACAATTAAAGTCCAGAATTCTGTGACAAATTTTGTTGAAGAAACTTCTGCTAAGCTATTTGAGTATTGAGTGCACGTCTCTGATATCACTTTCGCTGTACTTTTTCGGATCAATACTCGGGAATCGTCTAGCAACAATTCTCGCAAGAGGTTTGTCCTTCTGAAATGTAAGAGTAATGAGTTCCAGAATTGAGCACTGTATATTGAGGATTCAATAATAGCTTCAAAAGACCGAGCCGTGACAAGATGAGATTTAGACGTTTGAGATTCTCTGGAACTCTTCACTAAATGTAGCAAGCGCTCGAGTAGACTCTCGTCCAGGAAGGAAGATGCTGGGAGTGGTAAGGCTGGTTCTTTTAGGATTTGTATCAAAAAATCAACAAGCTGTAAAGCGAGAGCATCTCTTAATTCAGGGTTCGAGCACCTATCTAGAATATATGAATCAGATATGGCGGCTGTAGTTAAAGAAATAGCTCGAGTAATTATAGTTTCATTAGTTATTGCCCCTTGTGATGATTGAGAATTCACGTACTCTCGCAGACCGTATACTGCGTAAAGTGATTTGAAGGGCTGTCCTACTGGAAATATTTCAATGAGTGGTGTGTTATTTGTGAAATTATTTAACAGTTTATCGTAAACTGGAAGAGTCTTGAGAAAATGATAGATCTCTTGAGCAACTTGTTCGTGCATACTTAAATAGCTCCAGAGATCATCATAATGCTTTACTATTTCTCGCTCAAGTGTCTTTTTGTTAAATTTTTGTGACCCATGAATAGAAATTTCCTTATCGCCACACCTTTTAACAAGCAAAAGTCCTTTTAGATTTAGGTCTTTAAGTGGTTTTAATTTTTCATTTTCTTTAAGTTCAAGTTCACGCCCACCACAGTAGACCTTGAAACTTTCAAATGAAGTTCCTTTTTTTAGAGCGAAAAAAAGTGATGCTATGGTATTTAAATGACCCAGATTAAGGCTTTTGATCTCCGAATGATCATTTCCATCGAAATACTGATAAAAGAAAGTTATTTGTTCACCCTCAATGAGATCAGAAGTGTTTGGGGGGATAAGAGGTTTTAACTTAGGGCTTGCAAACTGCTGCTTGGTATGATAGACCCGCAAAAATTCGCGCAAGACAGCGAGTGATCGTGCAAAAATTCTTTCCTGATTTTGAAATTCGTTTTTGGAAACTAAATTAGATTCATCACCAGTACAATTAGATACATCGTTGCTTAGAATTTGAAGCTTAGAGGCAGCGTCTTTTAGTTGGCGTAGGCAGCGGTTGACAAGTTCTAGATGAATACTTAGGGCTTTTTCTTTGGATACCGATGGAATAAGATCACTCTGGGAGTATATTTCTGCTAATATAATAATAGCTGCTCCATCAATTGTATTTGAGGGGGCAGTGAGAACCATATGCCAGATCTGTTCTAGTGCTGGTGACTCGAATGACACATTTTCTTCAATAAATTCATAACGGGAATCATTGAGCCAGTTCAAAGCCGCTTCCCGAGAGAATTCTAGCGCACCAGGAGTGTAGCACTGCGGTGAAAGCTTAGGAAGGTACTCTTGGAAGCAAGTTCGCAGGAATTCGTTTTCTCGATACGATTGTTTAACTGCAGCATTTAAGGTTTGCCACCATACGTTCCTTTCAGCGAGAGGTCGAGATGGGTCACCAACAATTGTGTTCCAGAGACGTTCTCCAAGCTCTGGGGTAAGAGAGGATGGTGCCGTTTTAATTATGCGTAGTAGTAAACTGCGACTAGCTTGTCCTGCCGGAGTAGACCTCAGGAATTGAGACGCAGGAACTGATTCATTAGCACCTATGGATTCTATCACTTCAACTAGTAATCTGGTCAACTTGTGTTCTCGTAAGAGGCTTGAAAGCTCAAGTAGGCAGATGCTCTGCGATAGAAGGGTGTATACGACGCATATACTCCCAGGTACTGTAGGAGTTTTCATCAAAATATCTTTCATGCATTCCTGGTAGATATTCTTGCGATCGTCTTGCTTCGGACCAGAATTAAGTAATTCGCGAAACCTTGTAGCTGCCCATATCTGTATTTCTGAGTAGCCAATAATATTATCGACTGTCACATTTGAAGATTCACGAATTAGTTTTACGCATAATTGATAGGGCGGAGCAGGTAGAGCTGCTGTCGTACCAGCCTTGGATATGAGCTGCTTGAATAGTGCGTTATATAATTCCCGCATACTGGGTGTGAATGCTTCAAGAGGAATTTCTTTCGCTTTTTGGCAAAGGTACAAGAGATTATCTGCATCATATAAATTGTGACAGTGATTCAACATTCGTAATATAGCATCAACGACCCGTGGATCTTGGCTAGTTGTCACAGTCTGCCAAATTTTATCGATTTGTTGAGATGTGTATCTTTTTGTAACAATCAAAAAGCCAAGAATGTTGCCACTCTCCAGGATAATTTCCGGGTGCGATCCAATCCCGACGATGTAGTCAATAAGTTTATGTTCTAGAATATATTCTGCAAAATAAATTAAAACAGGCGCGGAAGTTACATCTAGGCCTTTGCTTGAATGATGAAGCTGCAATAGCTCAGTACACATTGTTGTGACACCAATGACTCGCAGCTGCATCTGAGCAGAAATGATAAGTTTCTTTAAGATCCCAAATTTCCATTCAACAGATATAACGATTGGGTAGTCTTGGGGACGAATTGCAGCCAATTTTTGCGCATTCTCTTTTAAAATCCTTCGCGTAATGTTATTATCAAGTTTGAGAACTAATTTAAGTATGTAGGCGAGACATTGTAGATGAGTCACTGCAGCGTCTGGTGATAGGCTTGTGATATGTTTTTCGATGATGGCTTCTAGACCCATAGATGTAGATATGAAGTACTCATAGCTCATCATAATTGTTCTCTGGATAACTGCTAAAACCTGGTCGTGTATTGTTTTTTTATTTTCAAGGGCAATTTCGGAGGTACGAATCATACTTTCAACTATCCGAGATGGAAAACTAAGTAATTCAACATTCTTTAACGTAATTGGCGTTAAATTAAAGTGGTATTCAACAAGTTTAGTTAATGCAGATATTGTACCACCCTCTGCTTGAAAACCATCGCAAATCTGCAAGATATCTTCATCAAAATTCCATTGGTAATGATCTTCAAGATTTTTTCCGATATGAGGACTCTCATCTTTACGAAGTAAGTGGCCTAGTGCATTCAAATATTGCCAAGACCCAAGATCTGGCTCAATCGCGGCATTATCGCTGGTTTGGAATGCAAGAGTTCTTATGTCCATGGCCAAGAAACGTCCACAGAGTCGACCAAACTGACAGAACATTCCGGTGAGAGCTTGACGACCCTCTCGGCTTCTGCGAAGAAAATCGCCAAAATACTTTTGGCGATGGCTTAAGGCCCAAATTATTTCTGGAAAGGAGACCCAGAAATCTCGGTGATTAATATAGTTATCATAGAAAAGGTCAGTATTAGAAATTATGAGAAGATAATGGTCAATCCAATCGCGGAGTTTACAAAATGCTTCTTCATTTACAATCTCGTCTATACAACATGTAAGTAGATGTATGTTTCCCCAGACGAGTGATTGTGGCACATACCAAACTGAAAAAAACGCAATATTTTATTTAAGGTGAGAAGTAATGTTTCACTTTCAGCGTGATAAGGAAATTTAGAGATTATATCATGGTAGCCGTGATCGTCTTCGTCTTGCGTTCCCTCGATTAGTGCTACTGGAGGATCTGGATCTAATAACTCTGTCTCTTCAATAGGCAATAATTCAACGTGGGGACTTGACGTTAAAAAAGGTGACGATGAAGGTGTCTCCATGGCTGGAGGAGGTTGTATAGCTTCGTTTTCTGATTCAACACTTTCGTTGACACTACCAAGTTTCTTCAATGGCGTCATTGGAGATGGAGACGAGGGTGAGGATGGAATGGTATCGAAATGACGGCTTGTCCGTAAATTAATAGTTACGCTGCTTGATTTTTGCTCCGTAAGACTTTCAGAGGGTTTGTGAGAGGCCGTCGAGGGTGTTTGCTCGGGATCAGACGACGCGTTCTCTTTTGCTGGTGTATTAGAATCTTGTATGGTGTCTGAGCTTCCGTCGTCGTCTGTCCACCTATTACGAGATGTCCTGCGTGATACTTTCTGTCTTTTCCGTGACGGGGGATCGGTAACGTCTTCAAAAGGATTTGGGCGACCTGAGCTAGGCTCTGATGAAGTCGCTCGTACTTTCGGAGACTCTTCCATTTGGCGGATATGCGGGGCACTTGATTCAAGTGGTGATTACAGCACCGTTTCTCACCCGCTGAATAGCTTTCAACTTTCTTGCAAAGGGTGGCATGGAATGAGATGCCTTTGAGGCTTAGTCGAATTAAAGGTGAGGAAGAAAACGCTGGCGATATCGTTGTGACAAATGTATCCCCAAGAGCTACCTAGAATTTTGCACGAATGAAACACAAAAGTACCCTGTGAACAATCAAATCCAACCCGTCGAGGGGCATTTGGATTAGGGAGAAATCGTAGAGGTCTTCCTTGTGGCCTACCTTGACCTACAATTTCTAGTGACTTGGGTGTCACCTGATTTGGCTATTGTCTTATGTAAAGGGATTATTTGCAAACGGATTGCTTTCAGATATGGAGCTAACAAATCATTTGTCTATCTTCTCTCTATTAAAATTAAAACAACTAGTCAACAAATAGTTTCCCACGCGGTTGAGCTTGCGCATGATAGTCCTATTTCTTCGAGCTGGTAAGCTCTGATAAGAGGATCTAAAGGCGGTGTAGATATAATTTTCCCTTTGTTGGAGCCCCTCCCATCTCTGCAACAAGAATGGACCGAAAGACTAAAACTATCTGGCAATTAAATTCACCTTTTACTAGTTCCAAATGGTATGTTGAAACAGTGATCAACTTGAGGTCAGTCACTAATATTTAACGTAGGCCAGAGGTGTGTACTGAACATCAAAATACAATACTTGAGCTCCTATGTAGGCAAGTATTCCTTGAAAAATAGTCAATATAGGATCAATAACTCATGACTACTAAACTTAACAACAGTTTACTCTATCCATTGGGACAATTTCGTCTCAATCATATTACCCGCTCTAAGGGAAAGAGAAGCAAAAAACGGAAAAGAAAGGCTGAACTTGAAAATAAGTCGGATATAATTGATCAAAAAGCTCTGATCCCCTCTACACCCCAAATCTCTACATTTGTAGTCGTCGGGCTTAATTCCGTCATCCGAAACCTCGAATCACTTGCCAATTTATCTAAGGGAAAAATGGTACTTCAAGGATCTTCATGCTCAGAAGGTGACCAGACAAACATCTCAGGCATTTCTGATTCTTATAAGCAACATTTTTCTGTCATCTTTACAATAAACTCATCTCAACCAGCAATACTCCTTGAGCACCTTATTCAGCTAGTTGCCATAGCGTCTCTTGCTCATCCAGAGTTACCAAAAACTAGACTTCTGCAACTCCCCAAACAGTGTAGCGCTCGTCTCTGTGAATCTATCGGATTGTCCCGTGTCTCTACTATTGGTATCCGAGAGGGCGCTCCATTTTCAGCTGGGCTGATAGATTTTGTCCGAGATCACGTACCAGAAATAACGGTCCCGCTGCTAGAAGCAAAGAACGGCTCCTATTTACCTGTTTCTGTCAGAGCTATAAATACATTAGCCCCAGTTTTAGAAAAGAAACGGAAAGATAAATAGATATAATATCATTTCAAGTCTATCTAGACGTGAAGTAAGCTTAAATTCATAAAGCTTCAAAGAACTAATTGTGATTATTTTTTGATTGACTCTAACATGAAAGGATTTTGATGCTAATGTTCCTTTGCAGCGTATTATTGATCTTACACTCTACACAGATCACTAAGATTCTAATCCAAACTATACTTAATTTTTTAGACTTCTAAGCGATGTATTGTGAACGAAAACTTTGTTACTTTGCTGGCAGCTTCTAGTCTTGAGCCTTGGGTTAACCACAGCACATTTGTGTCGCCTTCGTACCAAGTTCCAGAGCACTTTTTACAGTTGAGCGAGCCCTGAACTGATGAAATACATGATATGCCCAAAAATCCGTCGATCATAGCAACATCTGATTTTTGTAGAAACAAAATCTCGGGCCTTAGGCGACTCCGCCAAGTTTACTTCGTTGACTAGCAGCTTATCGTTTTTCTGGAAATTGGTCTCTTTATCTATGTAATGGTACACTAACCTGTGAGGAGCCAGGTACTGGTGTGATCTGAATGAGTTCTAAGTTTCGTCGATACTGGTGCTTCGTGAAGAACATGCGGCGCCAGGGATTGACATGATAAGGTTAGACAGGTGGCAGTTACACCATTATCGACACGCGATAGATGGCTTCTAATGACCACTATTCCTGCTGCTGCACCGAGAATTTATATCGCATGGCTCGATAGATGCTGTCGACCTCGTTTACAAAAAATTTAGAGAATGAATTCATAACATTTCAAGCTGCCGCTAACATTGACACTGTTTGATGGGTCAAAAGTTTCACTGCAATGCTTCCTCTTATTATCACCAGGTCTCATTTGGGGTATACTTTAGCTCGACAAGAACGATGGTGGCTGGCCTCCACAATTTGCCAAATTAAACACAAAATCAATTAAGAGGCTACTTCCACATGGAAACATCAATAGCTCTAGATCAATCTAATTCTCAATGTTGATGTAATTATCCTCATATTGTATAGTACGCTACATGGGTAGAATAGGCACAGTGGGGAGAACTCCTCGTAACATCCAGAAAGTCCACCAAGAAATTCAGTTGATCTAGCGCTTCGTACGCATAAAATTTACGCCTTGGTTTTTGATATGAATGATTATTGATGGTGCCAAATTTATCCTGATCGCATAGAATATTCAAAACTACCACCGTGACCTAGGTACAGTGGTACAAGGGTAAGTTAACTAACTGGTCATTTACAGGGGCTTTTTTGCCCATCATTGTCCATATTAGGTAGTTTTCAGTGGTAATCTTGTTTAAGCGAGGCCTTATCAGGTAAAGCTTCAAACTCTATTCCAGAAAAACTCTAAAATAACGTGAGAGAATTCGTGTCCGACAGAAGTTAACTGCCCTGTCGTTCTCCACTT
>JAATOF010000758.1:0-13190 GCA_013170925.1 Podosphaera leucotricha | reverse complement strand
CTAGCAGTTAGTCAGATCAAAGCCAGATGGCGCGCAGCCGGCTTGTTCCCATTCAATCGCCAAAAAGGTCTGAGGAACCGCTTTACCCTACCTACCCTCAAACAACGCCCAACAACTCCCGTACCATTATCATGCAAGCGCAAACTTGATAAGATTCACACTCCTCAGAAGCCAGCCGATGTTCATGCTAGTTTACAAAAATTTCGGGACAAAAATGATCTCACAGGAGGTACAACTCTGTTCATGCGCAAAGTTATAAAATCGATCGGAGAGTTCCAAGCACAACTGGCAGAAAAAACGATCGTCAACGATGCCCAAGCACTCGAAATAGAGCGCTTATCAACTTCTAAGAAGAGAAAGAGGATATCGGTCAATCCTAATACTTAATTTTCTGACATTGAGGCAATTAAAAAAGCTCAAGAGGAAGCAAAGGTAGCATCAGCTATTGACGCACAAAATAGAACACGGCGAGAGGAGAGAGCGACTAGAAAGGCTGAATTAAATGTAAATCACGTACAGACTTATTCTTTTGAAGAATGTCTCATAGAATTTGAAATATAGATTTTTGTTGTAGTGTAAAATAAAAATTCTCTCAGTAGGAATAAATTATAGGAGTGTCCCGGAATGTGGTTGTCTCGGAACGTGGTAGGCCGACTTAACTTAGTCCGTAAACATTACTAGGGGTAGGTAGTCCTTGTGAATAACGTCCCGCATATTGCATTAGCGTGGCAGGGGTTTTTGGTGAGGGAATTAAAATATCCCATCCCAAATAGGTAACTAACTAACTCACATTAATTTGAGGATATCGCTTTTTTTAATCGACCCGTAGTGAACCATATTTTCATAATTTTCATTTAAATACTGGTTTCATTTAATTATTCATTTAATTCTTTTGTACAATAATTATTTTGAAACACCAAACTCAACCAAACTAATGATTTTATGACTATTCAAACAAATACAACACCGAAAAACACTCCCAAACTTAGAAGCGAGGAAGCTCCACGTTCACATCCAAAACTGCGTGGCACCTCGAATGCATACTTGCAAGAAGTGTTGCGGGATCAATTGATGGATCTATCCCGTAACAAGAAGTGGTGTAAGATGTTCACTGGTGATTAGGTCCTAACTAGCTTGAACTATTGCATGAGGCCTTGAATCTGTCAATCGTTGTCCATCTAGCTCGGAGAAATAATACTGCATGTTATCTCTCATAGCAGACATTTTCCAAGGGATTTAAATCAGGCGGGTAGGGAGGCCATTCCATCAGCTCAGTGCCCGCTCCAGCAAGTTCATCTAACATCCGGCCTCGATGAGCAGATGTTGAGTCTTGCATGAGGATCATGCCCGGGTGCTCTCTGTGATAGTTGACAATTAATGGCACAATCCTTTCACTGAAGCTGGCTTGGTTTATTTTTCCCCATCGTTTGTCCCAAACTAAATATGAACTTTTTTGAAATCCCTTAAAAGATCCCCAGAATATCCAGCCATTCCCTTTGACTCCTTATATCTACATAGAAGGCTTCAACTTGTTCATCTGCCTAAATTGTGCGTTATGACTAGATGTAGTATAGATAGGATTAGTAATTACCTGTCTAGTTACCCCAAGTATTTTTATGAGGGTTACCGGTAGCCCATGTCTCAACCTTCCAAAGTCCAATTTATGTGAGTTCGAGCGAACTTTATCCTCTTCATCTTGTTAATCTGACTTAGCACAGGTTTTGAGCGCTCGATGTCGAAAATACCCCCTACTGTTGAGAGCCTTTTTTGATGGATTTGACACCTACGTTCCAGAGGAGCCTGAATGGATCTAGTGAGAGATCCGGATAACTCATCCATCGAGCCTCATATGAAGACCTGACAAAGGCCATCCATCACCTGATCTATCTGCTGACTAGAAAGTACAGGCGGGCGCCCTGTCCGATATTTGAGCTCTCACTCTGTCGGGCACAAGCGTGTTGAACTTGGTACTAAGAGAGTCCAAGATCATCAGCAATTTGTTGAATGGTTTTGTCAGTATATTTTCGCAATGTTTTTATGCAAATAAACCAATCTGGACAGCAATCAGGTTAATTGCGGGTTGTTGTCTTTGAACATTATCAGCGGCTGGATAGGGATGCCCGAGGCGCAGATTGTCTCGGTGGTTGACATCTATGCCAGCGATTTGGGCGACTTAATCTATGTACGTCTTTGCTTAGAATTTTAAATGAGTAACAGCGACAAGGACGATGCTATGTTCATTTATATTTCAGATATTTCGTAGCTCCATGGTATCAATGGTAAAGCTCGCTAAATCATATGCCAAACTTAGAAAGAGGATTTGGATAGGTGTTCCATTGACTCTTGCTACATCGATACTTCTTTGACTCATGCAAGTCGCAACGTTTTGATTGAAGTACGCGGCATTTGCTCGCCATTGTTCCTTCATGCTGCATCGTCGGAAATTTTTCGAAGAATTAGAGCTGTACTGTCTTGCGCGCGGGTGCGAGATAGGAGAAATCCTCCTATGATCCGTTCAAGTATCCATTGAAGACTGTATTTTTCTTGGTCATTCGAGAATCGCTGTCGTAGTTCATGATGATTATTGTGCCACCGTTTGGCGACGTCTGATTATGGATTCAAAGACACCGTCCACATTCGCGACAGCCGAACCCATAAATTTTCATTAGATACCGAATTCTGGAGAGCAGCTCTATTCATGGATTTTGATGATATCAATAACAGAAGAGTCAGCCATAGGGAAGAATAAAACCAGTAATTCTTTCTCAAAATTGTTTGAGTAACCGCAGAACCCATGTCTGTAGATGCCCCAATACAATCTGAGTATCTCTGATATTCTGATTGATCAGTTTCTGAAAATTTTTATTATCGTTTCCGCTTCAATACAAAACAGATGATTCAGGAAAAATTGAACTTCGGATCCATAAATATGAAATAGCAATAGGATCAGTGTCCAAGAATAGTACGCTGGAATTCAGTTTCTTTTCATAGAAGACGCTTCGAGCATCAGAAATTGCTGAGGAACTCATAAATATCTTCCAAATTTAAATCCGGTTCGATGTATGTTATAACGTCAAAAATCGATTAAATATAGTTGTTATCTTTTTCCCCAAACAACCAATATTTGCTCAACCGCCCATATTCAATCGCACTTGAAGAGGCCTCGCATCTTGGCTGAGATGTTAGAGGACAACATGCACAAACGTGACTAATGGAATTTGTAGATCAAAGAGATCCTGATGTTTGCCATTTGGAAGATAAGTGGAAATGGACTCCTGTTAAACCAAGACAGCGTATCTGCTGGCCGAAAATTAGCTGCTCAGCAACATCCATCACAAATTTTTACACTATAGGCAAAAACACTGGAACGAGAAATCCTTAAGAGTTGGCGCATAGGGATAGAGATGGGAAGATGTGAAAGGGGGGTGGCAATGAGGGATCAGAGGATTAAGATGGTGTAATCGTAGCTGGTAGGAACATGCGGCTGTCTCACATTATTCTGCCTCGCACAAATCTCGTTTACAACACCAAAGCTTTGCAGCTACCCTTCTCCAATTGATTGATCATCGTGGTAACTCATCTCAAACTGGACACGGCTCACTTGTCTTCAATATAAGCCGTATCAGGTTTCCAATGTCGGAAACAGCAAGTGAGATTCCTCGCTATTCTGCGGTATCCGCCTCGATAATATCGTGGCAAAGCGCAGAAGTGGCAATAGATATCTGATCACACGCTCGCTTAAGCTCATGGCCACACCGATCAGAGAGACATGGCTGAACCTCGCCATCGTTAGAGATGGCTGAAAAGAACAAGGATTACGCGGATCGTGGGAAGATCAAGAGGGCCACATCCATGTATCGGTGCAGCACGCATAGAAAAGGGGCTATTACGCGCGCGCTCACGGGGTAAAGAATTGAGCAGCCCAGCCGAGTGATCGAGAAACTACTCAAAATAAACATCCTGCGTGCATGGGGCGCGCACGAGATCCTCGTATGAAGTGATGGTCAGGTTGATCAACTAATGTTGCAATTGATTGAGCCAATTCGGCAGACCATTGTCTCTCCTCTATGCGTTCGCGTCAGATGAAAATCTTTTCAGTGACACTGAGTAACATTGCTCTTCAGATGCTCAACTTAATCGAGGAGCTGTCATGCCTCAAACTGACGAAGAGCGACTTATATTCATCGCGTTTTTCTCAACACCGCGTGCTGATCGCATCTGGGGAATACAGGCAGATTTCGCAGATCTTGCGAATAAGAGTTAAAGACTTGACTCCAAGCGCGTTGCAGAGACTATAAGATAATACTGCTGCTAGGAGAATCAGAACTTTCTCTCCCGCCTCGAATTGTTTCTATCTCGAGAGATAGCTAGACTAGATTGTTTATATACACATATCAAGAAGCTTAACTCCTCCTAATCAGGAGCGCACCAAATTAAAAACACGTCGGATAATAGTATATATATGAATGTATCTGTGTAAGTTAGGTCATCCATTCGTACCCAAAATTTCCGCACCATGCGTCTTGCTTCCCTCAAAAAGTTACCCATATTTGAACTTCCCCGGCACCAAGTTACTTCGTTTTAAAGTGACTCATGCCTCCGATTTTTCTCGCCAATATTTTTCGTATACCAATAGTCTAGACAAAAAATTATTTTTCTTTATCTGCACACCATACATTTCAAAAGGCCAGGACGACATTAAAATCCATGACGCAAAGATACCGCCATTGGGATTAAAAGGTTTCACACTCGTTTTCATGATTAGCAATTCCAGTATTTTGTAATCCTAAAAAGTGATGAGCTTGGATGATATATATCATGCGACCTGAAAAATACCTCTATCTTTATTCACTCGTACTGCTTCATCAGTCTGGGAAGAGGTTTCATTCCTTGATGGAGGACTGCCCATCGTTCTTGGACCGGTAGGCCTTCTTGTCGGTAAGCAATGAAATGAGTATAGACTACGAGCTACAGATCGTGGTCGATCGTAAGGCTCGTCAACGTTATGTTCATTGCTTAAAGGGCTCGGCCGACTCATTTTTGAGCGCGAAGTCGGTGTGCGCTCGCATATAATAGAACTTTTGGGAGAAGTGGGATGTAATTGGTTTGATGCAGAGTGATTCGAATAACCTCCATCTGAGTCTGGTGATCTATTCTCGGTGTAGCGCTGGCTTTGCTGAGTATTTATCTGTTGAAGGCTAGCTTGAGAGTCCCATTCCATAGATTTATGCGATGTTGGAGAATCAAAATTATTAGCTTGAGATTCAAGAGCTGTCTGGTAGCGATCAGTAGGACCTTGTCTTGGTTGAGGATGTTGAAGGTTCTGAGAGTCACGATGAGCTTTGAATTTAGGGTCTTCTGGAGGAATTTGAGACGTAGATGGCTCATTTGTATCGTACTGATGAATTTGGTTATCTGAAAATCCTGCGTGAAGTTTATCTGCGTCACATGAATCTTTTTCCATATAATTTCCAAGATCAGATCTTGATCTCAAAGGAGGAGAGTTATCTGCTTTTCGTCCGCTGATGCGACCACTACTTCGAAATCCACGAAGTACAGTTGATGCTGTCGTCTCCGACCAACGAGAAACTTTGGGAATCCAGCCAGATGAACTGCTCGATTTGTGCTTTTTGCAACTCTCAGTTGCAGTCACTGGCGTATTTTGGGTACTACGGGGGGCAGATTCAAATGGATGAGGAGGAGTACCAATAGTACCAGATCGACGTCGAATAGTTTCCTGACTTGGTGTGAGTGAGCGAGCTCTATTGCCAAATTCGTTCTTCCTTTCTATATTCGCCTCATATTCGTCAGCTTCAGGTACTGTGCTTATGCGATTCTCTGAAAATTTCTGACTGTCGCCTGCTCCAATTGCAGTAGGACCTCGAGAGGGAGAGTTATAATCCGGCTGACCACCATAGCTTGCTGTAGGTGTATCTGAATTTCTTTCGGGCTCGTATCCATTGTGGTCGGCTTCATAGTTCTCCCGACTTTCTTGACCAAATATTTGTGCTGGCCGACTTAGAGGCTTGAGACCTTGAGCTACCTTAAGGCCCTCAACTTCCCCTAGTAATTGTACCAACATCTCCTCGATCTTTCCCAAGTCATTCGCACTTTTCATGCTTAGACCCTTAAGAGCACGCCTAAAAACATTCCTTTTCTTCGCAGGTATATCATCAAAAATATCGTTTCGAGAGCCTTGGAGGATTGATCTCTGTGCACTTTGGGGTGGTGGTCGCGGTCCGTTAATAACTTTATGAACAGACTTTTCTGTATTTGCTTGAACTTCAGTAATAATCACGTCCTCAGTATCGGCAAGGAGGCGTTTCATGTCCTCAAAAGAATTTCTCATTTCAGCTGCTGCACGAACGAGGGTCACTAGTATCTCAGTATCACGAGCACTTCTTTGTGCATCTCGCACTGTGAGCTAGAAAATATCAGTATACGAATTTTAGTAAGTGAAACAGCTTACATGGTCCATAAGAGCAATGATATCTTTTGATTGTATTCGGTCGATCCCGTTCCCAGTTGCACTGTCATAGAGAGGAGAGCCCATTCCATGTGACATACCACTTAGACTTCTTTGATGATTTGGAGTATAAAATGGGTCACAATTCATATTAGCTCCATCAACGTCGTTTACTCTCGGCTTTGGTGATACTGCTCCAGGAGATCGGCTATTAGGTGCAGAAGATATATAACCCTCATCCCTCGGCGAGCTGATTCCTCTCACAGGAAAGGATAACTTGGAGGGTATGAAGCTGTCGTTAATGCCATGAAATTGTGCAAGGTCTTGCTCCAGAGAGTCAGCTGCTGCGATTGGACTGGTATTTTCATATGGGTTCGTGATGAGAGTGTCTCTCTTTTGTTCAGACGAGTCTCTTTGCCAATCCTCTTCGTTATCATGATCAAGGGTTTGTTTATCATAAGATAACGTTCCGGTATCTCCAATGCTAGCCAAATTTTTACGTGGAGCAAACGAGTCAGATATTGTTGAGCTGCTTACTAAACTAGTTTCAGGATATGGTTGTTGAGACACCGAGTTAGATGACTGTTGGACTTTAATTTGTTCCTGATTCGCATCTGGATCATTTATAAAAGATGGATTTGTCAGCATATCAGAGTCTGCATCTCCAAATCCTATCTCTGGCATTGGATCGTTCAAGTCTGGTATTCCACTGGCTCCCATTTTGAGCTCTTCTAGACTATTAGCATTGCGAAAACTCTGGAGAGGCGAAGAAAGTTGTCCAGGCATCTCCATTGCGCGCTCTTTGAACGATTTCAGCGGAATAGCCACTAATGATGCTTGATTTCCGGTTGTTCTACTAGTTTGTCTATTTTCATCGTTTTCACTTTCATTTTCGTTATTTGTTTGACCCTTCCGTTGCGCATCCTCATAGCTAGCCTTAGTATGGCTTTGAGCTGTAAATTGACTTTCCGAGCCATGTTCAAAAGAAGCACGAAATCCTCTAAGTTCGGGATACGTGTGAGATACAGAGCTAGCAGTCAACTCAGATTCATTAACTATCGATGCCACGGCTGACTCAACGCCAGCCACTTTACGGATAGAATCAGGATTAGTCCAAACACGAGGTAAACTAGAAAATTCGCTTTTATTGATTTCCCCTTTGTTCCTTTGCTGGTCAATTAAGCGAGGGTCGAAGCTGTGATAATTTTGTTCGTCGATTTTACGATTCCGATTATTTTCCTTGTGCTGTTCTTCCCAATACTCAAGATCTTGAGTAATTTCAGAATCTAAAAAGCTAGGTTGGTAGGCTTCCAACGGTTCGTGGAGGTTGTCACGAGGGTTTCTTGAGTCAACCGAGTCAACAGAGACTTCTGATTGTCTGTGCATAGCAGATCGACTCATTGATGAGTATGAGCCAGTGCTTCGAGTTAATCGGGAGCTCCGTTGATTGTCATGATCACCCTCTGTCCAGCCAGAGACACTATATATTGGACTTAGCCTACGTCTCTCTTGTGCATAAGGTGTATATCGCAGTGGAGGTGGAACTTCTTGGATATTTTGATAAAAATATTGCGCCTTTTCTCGGACAACTTTAGCTTCTTGAGTGATTTCTTGCGATTTAGTCGGAGTAGCATCAGCAGCAAACGACGAAGGGTTCGTTGTATATGAATTTCTTTCCTCTAAGTCCGAAGGCAAGGGCGATGCTTTTAAGGGTACCTTGCGACCATTTTCATCTAAATCATACTCTAGAGCTTGAAATTTTGTTCCACTCTGTTGACTGTGAAGACTAAGATTACCTCGAGAATAATTAGAGTGCTGAGTGCCAAGACCTTGCTGTAGCGTAACTGGAGTTCTACTTGAGGCACGAGATATCGGCGAAGCAATTCCTCGTGGTACTTCGCAGATTGGTGTACTTAGCTCTCGATTAGATAGCTGTAGATTTTCAGATTGTGCAGACAAAATTGAACTCCGCGTAATTTCTGAAGGATTGTTGTCGTTTAATAGAGGCAAAGATATAGCTTCTTGGTCGTATTCTTGAGATGAATTTATATGACTAACGCTTCTGCTATGATCTTGAGACTTTTGCCCATGTCCTTTAACCTCTTCATTGAGTTTTTCTTGGCCATGATCATGAAGAGGTGAGCCTACCATTTCACTCGAGATAACCCTAGCCGTAGCATTATCTCCTTCCTGATTCAGATAACTACTAGTTCTCTGACTAATTTTTTGTCCATCGGGGTCAGCATTGTATCTTTCATGTTCAGGACTGGCAAATGAATCGTTGCTTTGATGCGCAGACTTCTCGCCGGATTCTTTTGGAGAGTCAACTGAAACAACTTTCAATTTGGGTAAAATTGCATCCGACCGGCCTTGCATATCTGAATCACGTCCCATTTCCGATTTTTTCGCACTATGAGCGTAGTCTCTCGAAAAGCCACTACCAGAAGTGATGGAACCCCGACCATTACGATAAGCGTTCTTACTATGCTCTCGTTTTAGTGCAGTCAGTTCGGGGAGGATCAGTCTCCTGATAGCATCTTCGACTGTCTCGAGAAGTTTGGGGTTATTGATTGATGACTTTGAGTTTCCTGGGCGAAAAGAATACAGATCGCCAGACTTATCACTAAGATGTGAGTTTAGGAGACTAGAGTCTGCGCCTGATAGAAAAGAGTCGTCTTGGTAAGTTCGATTTAACTTTTTTTTCGACTTCGAAGCCTCAATTACAAGCTCTGAACTGACACTCCGACTTCGGCTGCTATGTTTACGCCTACGTTGTTCTAAATTTTCACTTCGTACTTTTTCCACAACTTTCTGCACGGCTGTTGGTTCTTGCTTAAAATTTGTGCTTGTCTGTCCAGATAGGGTGCCAGGAGATGTAGCTTCACCCGTTGTAAAGCTTCGATTGCGCTTGTAATCTGAGCGAGACTTACCGTCAAGAAAGCTATTTTCAGGGACTGATGAAATATCTGAAGGATTGATCTGAATATTTTTGGCATTTCGACAAGCAGGAATCAGAGGACTTCCATGACGTCTTGGCATGATCTCCACCTCAATTTGACCATCCCCTCTTGAAGTTACATTTGATTCATCAGTCATTGAACGGTAGGAGTGGACACTGAGATCATCTCCTTCATCTCCCGCAGATGTCCTGTTGATTTTTGTGTTGGGCGATATTTGAATTCGTTTTGTATGCGACGCCCTACGCGAGCCCTTTCTTTCACTGATCTGTATATGATCGCCTGATGATCTGCGTCTGATCTTAGATGATGGTCTAACCTTTACTCTAACTGATGGCCTGCGAGACTCAATCTGACTACCCTTACCCCCTTCAAAGTACTCTATCAGTAGCGATGTTTGCGACTTGTTCGAATTAAGTGTATGGCCATCCTTATTCGATCGTTTGCGACGTGTCGAAATTGTGATGGGGCTGCCATCTTCTGGTAAGCTGAATGAGGTCTTATCTGTCAACCGTGAATCAAACTCAGTGCCTCCAGTTGTACTATCAGATTCGGTCGGCGCAGGTAATGAAGGAGCCTTTCGATCGACACCCATTCTCGAGTCAATTATAATAGAGGTGTTGAGTCAGTCGTCTGTATACATCTGAACTGAAGTGCTGGGTGAGCGGTCCGGAAAATTGTAGGGAAGACTGGGTGTACGATTGTCGTAGAACCACTCGCTAGGATTGAGTAAGCTAGCCGTATATGCAAGATGATGAAAATTCAAAGCGCCAAATAGAAAATCAACAGAAACACATCGATCCTTAGAAGCTTACATTTGCGAGTGGAGAATATACGATCTACCAATATTCCGTTGACGAAAAGTGCAGAGGTGGGATGAGGATGTAATTTGTCCAAAGAATATCACAGAGTAAACAAAGCCAAACCTCTGGGTGGATAGCTCGGACTGGGTAAAAGTAAATAATACTTGTTGGTACCCACCCGCCCGTACAACGGAGACTTAAGACTCTTTCCCGGTTAACTTCGGGCGTTTGAAAAGCTGTAAATTTACTAGATTATTGGTCCGCGTTATAAAATCAAAAAAATATTATTTATTAACTTAACCAGAAGATAAAAAACGTGGAATAAAATGATGAAATTTATATCCCTCAGTATAATTAATTATACGTATAAATTATCTATCCCATTCATTGGTGTATCTATTATCCACCATAAAACCAACTTTACTATCTGATATCAATAAAATAAAATGAAAAATACGTTGATATGGCTCCCATTTTTGTACAACAACTCAATCCTTACAGCTAAGTTTGCGTTAGGATGATTAAGGACAGTGTATTGATGATTATACTCGTTCGTCATTTTACATATTGAATCTATTTTTTTTCTTTAATTTTTAATTATAATCATTTCAAAAAAACGATGTTTTTTGAAAGAATATTAGAGAGGCACGAGTCGGCCCGGGTGTGGGCGGTACTTGGGTAGGATAAAAATCAAATCCTCAACGCAAACAAACGCACATCTCTTTATCTACTTCATTGTTGTCATTGCTAACTCATTTTAACCTTCCTTAATTGTTGTCTTTTAGGGTAAGCATTTTATTGGTCCATCCCCAAAAGATTGGGCAGGTTCTTTGCATCAATAAATGAATAAGAATTTTATACACTCTCTCATACACAACGGTTAATCAAGAGGTGCTTCACTATTTGCATATTATAGGGTAAAGAGTGCTGACTGTATTTGCCGTCCGATCCATGGATAATCCTAAATAAAGCAAGGCACATGAACGGACCTATGCCATATTTCGCTAGCACACGACCAATACGCGTCTCGTCTCCCCATGTGTCGTCGAGCCAACGTAAAAAAAAATATATTATTAAAACGATAATGAAGGGCAAGATAATTACTCTTAATGGTATGCTCAGGGAATATTTTGCGTCTGAGAGTCAGAGTAGAAGTTAGACTAGTTTATGACGCTTTTTGACAGTTAACATACTATTAATTACTAGCCTTGAATAACAGGATGAATGAATAATTTGATTTGTAAAAAGAATTATGTTTCATCGTAAACTACCTTCCGGCGTCTTGCAATCTTCCTTTTTGTCCGTGTCGCAACACCACCATCATCACTTAAAATCTCGACCAGAGAGTATCACTTGATTAGAACATCATTATGTTTGGGAATCTAGGAAACTTAAGAATAAATCCACCGCAAATAGCTCCACAATCAATCTCTAGCTTTCGATTTTAACACTCGTTCGGAAAACTTAACATAGGTCCAAAGCATTGAAGTACGTATGAGACTTAACAATTGTGAAAGGTCTCAGAACAGGTCTGTCACTCATCATATGAACGTTATATACAAATTCTCATGTATAGAGATAGATCGATCTAGTGGACGGCCCTTCTCCTAAGAATATTGTTGCAAACCCATAATGATATAGGGAGATCATAGTTCCATTTTTTCACGGTATAGCCTCAAAGTGTATACAACAGTTGGGTATACAGAACAACGCTCGCTTGCAAGAGTTCAAGGAGAGAAAAATATCTGTATTCAATCAGACGAAGTTGAGGATAAATGCCAGGGGAGAGGTTGCGGAAGAGAGTCGGAAAAACCCATGGAGAAGATGTGCGAATAACCAGAGCTGAGTACAGTGTCAAGACAAAAGTGGACACTGTGGTGGGGGCTGACGGCCTATTCATTAGACAAATACACTTCATAAATTGCATAACCAGATGAGCGGATTTCATAACATTGCTTGATCCAGAATTAGGAGGCACCCTTCTTGTGCATGGATCTTCTAAATTTATACAATGTATTAACTTGAGTTATGCAGTCAATACGGATCTCCTGAGTGGTAGAAAATTTCCGCATTAAAGCTACAAATATTGTGCCATGTGTTCTGATCACTTAGAAGAAAGAGTTAAACTTTGTCTTTTTAGATCTACTGACTCAACTAGGCTTCCTTTATTCCCAATAAACTTGACGACGAAAGCCACAAGTTAAGATTTAATGAGGACTCGGAATCCTTAGAACTGCTCATTCCTTTGGAGATGGTAAACGAAAGATACCTCCAGTTGACTAATCATAATCACATCTACAAATCAACAGCTGTGGCTGCTCATGCATACACGATGGATGTAGAGGATACCACACATTAGTGGCTATAGGATTTACCTAACATGTGAGGGCTATATGACATGCTAGTGATTGAATAAGGTCCTCCTTGTTCGATCTTTGTGGATGTGGTGCACGGAGTAACTTATAATGTATACTCTAGATACACATTAATCCACTGCTATCAATTATAATTATCACTTCTTTCCAGTCATACTTCCCCGACGTTCACAAAATACAAAACATACTCACAGATAAACCACATAAATATTGTGGCACGTATTTGCAAAACAATTCTGGTCGTGCACTATTTCATGGAGTGGGAAAGACAGCCAAACCTTATTTGGGCGCTGGAAGTGCTCGGAGATTATAAATTCTCTCAGCTTAATATTTCTGGATCTACCGACTATTCTTCGCTCATTTCACATGAAAGTGGACGCTAAAGCTTGAGTAATACGTGCTCGTTATACGTGGCAGCCTGGACAAGTAAAGTATTTCTGTCATTCATAGGATAAGTATAACCTCATGCAGGGGGACGAAGACGGCGTTTCTACCTGTACGTGGTGTCCCCTACGAACCTGGAGTTTATCTTCAGAGCCAACAGAAACACGCATCACTTGGTCAAGGAGGAAAAGTCACCCACATGAGT